>JAOTRA010000029.1:12327215-12342695 GCA_026260255.1 Pseudolaguvia tuberculata
TACGCTCCATCATGTCAGCTAACTCTCTCCCTTTACCAGTCATAGTACCAACATTTAAAGAATCCACCCGAACCTCCACTCTCCTCCACTTCTTCTTCGCCTGCCGTCTCTGTAGACGTTTTCCTCCTCTCCTCCTCCTGCTTTGGCCAACAGTAGCCAAATTTCCACCGGTACCCTGTCGGCTAACAGTACATGTGGCGGTCGTTGTTTACCCGGGCCGCGACCGATACGGTATGAGTATCGTATTTGTGATCCGCATATTTGATTTTGCACAGTTTTACGCTGGATGCCCTTCCTAACGCAATCCTCCCCATTTATCCGGGATTGGGACCGGCACTAAGAATGCACTGGCTTGTGCAACCCTAATGGCTGTGTTTTACTCACAATGTAGCTAAATTGCTAAACAGATTTACTAATAATCAAACCACTTACTGTCTAACTATCTTACTGCATTAAAGGTAAAACCAAGTTCACTTTAGGGGACACACTTTCATATTTAAAATCAGACATTATATATTGATAAGGTTTTGTTTTTATCTGCTTGATGTTGTAGCTAACCTGCCAACCCTATTGCATATTCCAAGTTTCTAAATATGACACAAATTTAATTAAGCGATATCATAAAAGTGTAATTAAGCAATATATGTCCTAAAATTCCATATGAATGATAATACATATTTGTAAACAAATATTGTTCTCTCTTCTTTCCCCAGTCTGTGGACCTCACATTGATATACGCAATGAAATCAGTGAGTTCAAAAAGCTGGAGAACTGTACGGTGGTGGAAGGATACCTGCAGATCCTCCTGATAGGAGATAAAACCCACAACCTTCATCAGGAGTTTCGCTCACTTAGCTTTCCCAAGCTTACCATGGTTACAGACTATCTGCTCCTGTTCCGGGTAGCTGGCCTTGACAGTCTCAGCACGCTCTTCCCAAACCTCAGTGTCATCCGAGGACGCAATCTGTTCTTCTCCTATGCCCTAGTAATCTTCGAGATGACCAGTCTAAAAGACATCGGCCTGTATAATTTGAGGAACATTACACGAGGGGCCATCAGAATTGAGAAGAACCCAGAGCTGTGCTATCTTGACTCAGTGGACTGGTCCCTCATTATGGATGCAGAGATGAATAACTATATTGCAGGAAACAAGCTGTCCAAGGAGTGTGGTGATGTCTGTCCTGGCATTATGGAAGACAACCCTCAGTGCTTTAGGACCAGTTTTAATGACAATTATAGTTACCGCTGTTGGACCTCCAGCTACTGCCAGAAAGGTAAGAGATACCTTGGCTATTCTGTTATTTACATATGACAAAATCTATTGGATTATGGCTTATGTAGTTATATTTTGTTGATCGTGGTCAGGGTTTTTGAGCTCTGCTGGGAAATACATTGGAACAGTGAACAGTTCTTTCTTATCAGCTGTCAGTAATGAATAGCTTGCCGGTAATATGAAACGCTATGCTAATCCAAGTTATCGTAGACCCTGCTCAACTGTCACATGGCAAATAACTAAGTCATTTATTTGCCACAGGATCTGGTGCACGGAAGTTTGTGTTTTTACACAATGCACAAATCAAATGTTTTTCCTTTTATTGCATGTTGTTTGTTAACTGCTGCATTTGTTATAGAAATCTAACATCATAATAATGGTACTGCAGTCTGAGAGTTGTGATGGTTAAAGTAATTCAGCTAGCTGCTACAATCGTACTAATACGGAGTTAGAAGTTTGTGTGGCAGCTGGTGTAAATATTTGACTAGTCTTATCTAGATTCCTTTGAAGCTGTCATAAACACTTGGACAAAATTTACGGATGGTAGACTGCCTGTTTTCTTCTGTAGAACATTAGACATTGTGATTTTCAAACTTTTTTTTCAATGTTAGGTTCCATGTAGTTGTTCAGTGCATTTTTTGATGTAACACACTTCAGCATTATATGCTTGCATTTATGCCTAGTACACATTAATAGATTCCAGCATGTCTGCTCACATCTGGCTGAGAGTTGTGTCGGAATGCCTGGGAAACTTGTGCATTGTGTTCTCTTTTCCTCTCACAAGCACATAAGAATGCTGGGAACAGTGCAGTGGACTAGAGGATGGTTCTTGTTCCCAGCCTTGGTCATCAGTATTGCCTTTCAGGTTCTTTTTTAGTTTAGATGATCTTTGTTCTTCCTCTCTTATTTTTCCTCTCCCTCAAAACTTGGGACACAGAGGAAATCAAACGTTCACCAGATTCATTCATTCATTCATTCATTCATTCATTCATTCATTCATTCATTCATTCATCTTCTTGCCCGCTTAGTCGGAGTCATGGGGGTCTGCTGGCGCCTATCCCAGTGCTCATAGGACAAGAGGCAGGGGTACACCCTGGATGGGTCGCCAGTTCATCTCAAGGCGCCAGATACTTATATGTGGGAACAGAGGCCTGTGCTCTATTGTACAGAGATCAGCAAAAAAAGAATTAGTGCTAAAGGACATGAGGTAGGATGCAGACCTTTTTTCCAGTGGCCTCCCTGTGTGCCGGTCCTGGCAGTTACTGGCAGCCGCTGCCAGACATGTCAACACCTGTTTCCAGGCGCACCTGTTTGGTGTGGTAATGTTGTGTCTGAATAGTAAGTCTTTAGGGGCTGTGTGACTCATCTATATCCAAGGCTCACTCAGAACCACCTAGAAACAAAGGAAAGTGCAGGTAAGCATAACAGACCTGCTGAAAGTCCTGCTTAATTCAGTATTTTCTATGTTTGTTTTGCGGGAACGAGACATCACCCCCCACCTACAAGAGGGCATTGTATTTCTGTATTAGTTTCCCAACAAAGCATCAAAGGAGATGCAAAATTAGCTTGAGGACGTGGCACCCGCAGGCTTGATGCTCTATTTGTAGTCTCCAGGCGACTGATGAAAAACAAAGAACAAAAGCAAGGTAAAATCAGATAAACTGGGTAAATGTGAATAAAAGAGGGGAAGTGGTAGCTAAATGATTAATATTTCTGATGACTGACTCAAAAACTGTGGATTCAATTACCAGTACCACCAAGCTGCCACTGCAATGAAACATGGCCCTTAGCACTCTGCTGCACAATTGGATAAAAAATAGTTAATTGTAAGTCAAATCTACCAAGTGCTAGGTATATAAAAAGGTATACAAATGTGAAGGTTGGGGGAGCTAAACAACACTTTCCAGACAATCTAACCCTCTACTTATACTAAAATAAATGGAGGTTACCTCAAACAAGAACATAAAAGTACAATCTTTCAAAGAGGAAGATAAGGCCTAATGGAATAAAACACAGCGGAGGGCAGATAGGAATCCCGACTAAAGTGGGAGGAGGAGGGTGGTTACTGTTGAAGGTATCTGTGCTGCATTCTTATAGGCTGTGCCAACAGTTCCCCCTCAGTAGCTCTTGAGCCAACCTCTGCAGTGCTGCTCAAACAGCAGATCCTTCCCACTTATCCTGTATCCCTCCTTCCACATCGTCCACATAATTGCCTTGTTTTTCTTCAGCCCAGATGTTTCTTCAAGGGCACACAGTGGTTTTGTAGTCAGCCTGGAGATGGCTTCTACCCGAAAGTTATGCTCTCTAATTATGCTACAGAGAAATGCTGTACTCTGCCATTCACTCAGTTGGCATATGCATGTGTGTGTTCCTGAGAGAAGTGGGATATGGGATGTCAACTTTAGATCTATTGTGTTTTGTTTAAACATTTTAAAGCAATGGATCACATTCCTGTGCTTGTTTAAGCATGTGCTTGCTCCTGTTTCCTTGCTGCATGGGGGACTGTTGGTTTGTGTATGTGAGTAAGACATCTCTTCCACACAGAATTTGATCGAGCTCTACTACTTTTCCCTGGGCAACTTGGCCTCCATTTGTATATTGTTGCACAAAACTGCAATTAAAGCAGCATCTGCTCTCCGAACCCAGACATTAGGACAGGAGAAGTTTATAAGAGACTTTTATAAGAGTTAAAATTATCTATTGTACACAAAATTAATTTTTCCAAACTTTCATATACACTCATTTGTTGGGATAGTTTGATGTCAAAGTATTTGTTTGTTTCAATTTGTTTGAGTGTGACTTGATGCGAGAAAGTTGCGGATAGCAAATAGTGACAGAAATGTCAAGCTCAAATGCACAGCCAGTGTTTGAGAGCAAAAGCTAATTCTTTTCTTGCAATAATGTAATTTCTGCTTATTCTCTCTTCTTTTTTTGATCTCTTGCTTTACAGTTATAGACGCTGGTAAAATGTAACTCCAGTGCTCAATTTTTCTGTTGTCCCACTATCATGGAGAAATAGGTAATAATTAATGAGCAATTCATCCCAATAAAGACTTCCCATGTTATTTAAGCTGCATAAAAGCATGTGTGATTAGCACACCATAATGTAGATTCAGTATTTTGTTTTGTTTTGTTTAATATTGCCTGTGTTATTTCTTTTACAATTAAGCCATAAATACATCAACCATGAATCAAATTTAATTATTCCCTTTGTTGTAAACCAGACAATATAGCACTGAAAAGGTGATCCGGATACAATCTGTATATATGATATGGACAATCCAGCACAATATATATTTATTTACTTAGTGTAAAACCTCCTAACTATGGTTACAGGTACCAACAATTGGCTTACAGGTCATTTGAACTGACAAACTTTATCTATACAATAATACTGATGTTTCCATATTGTAAATAATATACTTTTTTCAGGCTGGACTTTGATGCTTAATGTCTTTGAACGATTTTAACTTCAAAAGATTTCCTCATTCTGTCACTGCACCCAAAAATAAACCTATAGAAAATGGAAACGTAAACAAAAACATAGTTATAAAGCTATAAGGAGTTTGGAAACCACACCCACAACAAGACTTTACAGAATTTATAGATATACAATAAACCCCCTGCTGCTTACCTGATCTTTGTTCTCAAACTGTACATTTATGAATGCCATAAGATTATGACACATCTTGGACACAGCCTTGTCTGGTTTATAAATACATTAGTGATGGTGTCTTACATGGGCATGAATGATAATAAGTGGTGATGCACATTAAGATCTATTTTGTATACTGGAATTGCTTTTCAACAGCTCCAGACACATAGATCAAAAAACTGTGTTTTTACACTTGTCATTCATACCATTAAAACCGCTGACCGGTCCATGTAAGTAATGTTTGATTACCTTGTTACATTAGCTCATGTAATGGTGGATTAGATAAAGCATATGAGAAGTGCAAGAAGAAATTAAAGTTTCAAGAGCAAATTGTTTCATGTTAGTCAAGTACCCTTTTGGTTTATAAAAGCTGTAGTATAGACATGTGGGGTCTGTGAATCTGATATTAAGCAGTTAGCACGTACCGAAATTAGTCCCAATATGGAAGTGGAAGAAGCCAACCTGGCCTAATCCAGCCAAAGTGCTGCTGTAGAACAAACTGTTTTAATGGTTAAATATGCATGAAGCAAGCGGAGACGGAGAAATATATACTTAAATACACCTCTTCATGACACTATATGCTCCAAGGACAACAGTGGCCTTCAGTCGTTTAATTCACCCTGTCATGAAGCTAAACATTTTTAATAAGATTTGAAGAACTTGACAAAGAGCATCTGTGTGATGTGTTGGAAAGAATGTGATCCATAGATGCTCACAGCTTGGTGCCAGATACCATAGCACTCCTTGAGAGGTAATTGTAGAGTCCATGTCTTGAGGGGTTATAGCTGTTTTGACAGCATTCTGGGAATATGCACAATATTATGCAGGTGGCTCCAGTAGTGTGTGTTTGTGTGTGTGTGTGTGTGTGTGTGTGTGTGTGTGTGTGTGTGTGTGTGTGTGTATATATGTGTGTATATGTGTGTATGTGTGTGTTTGTGTGTGTATGTGTGTGTGTGTGTGTGTTTGTGTGTGTATGTGTGTGTGTGTGTGTGTGTGTTTAATGCAGTGCACAGGGTTAATACAGAGAGCCCTGTGTCTTAACACAACACAACACACCCTGTCCAACAATCTCCAGGGTTACTCCAAAGGCTATAGTCATTACCCCACCAAACACAGACAGTTTGGCTGTAGCTTGCATAGCTGACATTTTTAACATTCTTTAGCCTGGGACACAATACACAGACTGCAGCGTTTTGGGAAAAATATAGAAAAGTCTTGAATACTAACTAAGCTGTTTGCTTCGCCCACAGCTGGTTCCCTGTGGAGTCCCCCTGTATGTCATAATACATATATCGTTGTCCAGCTGAGTATTTACTTGCATTTTTTAGCCCAAAAGTTTTTTAATGAACAGATTGTCTTGCTACTGACCAGCATCTGTATCTTGTTAAGGGTTTGTGAAATACACATTCTTATTGGTTGGGTCAAGGTTGTGTCAGGGTGACTGTTCATGAGAACTGTGAGGTCAAATTTCACCACTGGGAAAAAAAACAACCTTGTCCTGTCTGTCTGAGTGTCTTTTGTGTTGCTTTCTAATCTGCTTTGAGCTGCTGTGCCAACAGATGCTGCTAACAAACCAATTAAGCTCTTATGAAATTGACAAACAGGTCACTTTGTATAAATCTACAGTGTACAGTGCTGTCTATTGCAAACAATGGTGCTACCCACACAGACACACATATGCAATACACACACATATGACATTCATCCAATCATTCATCTTCTTACCCGCTTATTCCCTAAATCGGGGACACAGGGGTCTGCTGGTGCCTATCCCAGCACACATAGGGCGAGAGGCAGGTTTATACCCTGGACGGGTCTCCAGTCCATTGCAGGGCACACAAACAACCATTCACACACACATTCCCTCCTATGGACAATTTAGAATCACCAATCGACCTAATCTGCATGTTTTTGGACTGTAGGAGGAAACCGGAATACCCGGAGGAAACCCACTCAAGCGTGGGAGAACATGCAAACTCCACACAGATAGATCTCCGGCCCGGGAGTCGAACCTGGGACCTTCTCGTTGTGAGGAGTTAACCACTATGCCACCGCGCCTCAAATCACATATGACATATGTAATATATATTTGTTACAGTGGTGTGTGTGTGTGTGTGTGGACACAGGACACCAGACATTGAGTCCTTTGATAAGAGTAAGTTGGAAACATGTTTTTGTTTCTTTGTGTTGGTGGACATTGATTAATTGAAGAATTAGGGGATGTCAGCAACTGTCATCATCAAGAAACATTGTATAGACTAACTTCATGATTTATAGCGGATTACTCATATTGCAATGTGGCTCTTTGCTACACAGAGTGACGTTTTCTGTAGAAGAGCGTCTCCTTCCTAACAGCAGCCATGATTGAATCAGTGCAAACACGTGTTCATTTAAGGTGTAAATGAGGCTGCAGATTGACTGGGCCACAAAAGCTTTTTCTGCTTGATTGGGCTTATTGGATTTTATTGGCCTGTGTGAAATGGGGATGGTATCAGTCAGAGGGCAGTACAGGGCTGTCTGTATACCGAGCGCATTGATGTATGAAGCTATTTAAATGTCATAAAAATGGCCCCAGTGTTATGTTGAATATAAGTCTTGTAGGTCAAACCCCTTTGACACAGGCGTCTTGAGTTCTTTTCTGTTTTCTCTTGTTTTTTGTATCTCAATGTTTGTGTGTGTGTGTGTGTGTGTGTGTGTGTAGGGTGAAGATAGTAATGAGGGTGCTATTATTGAATTGAGACAGTTTGCCACTCTTTCTACACATCCATAAAAATTTTAGGAAATACTGCTTCCGGACTCTCAGTTAGGCTCCGAGTCTGTCTCTCTCTCTGATGTGTGTGTGTGTGTGTGTGTGTGTGTGTGTGTGTGTGTGTGTGTGTGTGTGTGTGTGTGGAAAAAATGTGTGCGGTATATAATGTGTGTGGTATATAGCATTGCCAATGTGATTACATGCTACTTCCCATATACGTCCTTCCCCTTGTTTAGATTGCAGTTGTCATTTTTTTTCCAGCTTAAATAATGTCTGTGTTATTAACTGCACTCTAAACCTAGAAAAAGACTTTTCTCCATGCATGTAAAGCATGCTGCACCATACCAAGCCCAGATTTTGCACTACATCCACAAGCATGAATGAATGTACATTGGAGCAAAATAAGTTGCAGTTGCAGGCTTGCTTTATATCCGTACTGATCTTTTTTTGGTTTTGTCATAACCCCACTAGCTCCCACTTTGAAGTCTTCCAGGGTTCAGGCAAAGGAAGTGACTCAAAAGTGGTAATGGTGATCCTGTTGAAGGCAGCAGCAATTTTTCCCTTCTTTTGTCTTTTTGCAGAATGAAGTGAGCAGGAAAATTTGATTGTTTCCTTTCGGCTTCAATTACACGCTAATCAGTGGCACGTTCTACCAGAGGAAAAAAATCTGAAGCGAAGGCGTGTGTAAATGAACTGAGTGTGTACATCTGGGGGGAAAACATGCTGTTTGTGCTATAGAAGGCACATGCTTGTATACTCTATATGATTAAAAGGGTGTGGGTGTATGTAGATGTTTATAAGTCGACATTTAGGGGTCTGTTTTTGAAAGACAAAAATGTTGACAAATTATACACTCTGCTTGTCTTTCTATTTCGAGTGAATGGAGGAAAACTATGCTGTGTATTTGCTGGAAAATCTCACTATGCTGTGTATTTGATCAGCTGAAGGAAATATGGCTGTACACACTTTGGGACTGATCATAAAAAAGAGAGCAAGATGTTTGAGCTCTGTAATTCCCATTGACAGATGGGCAGATCGGTGCCTTATTACATGCTTCTGCTTGTGTGTAATATTTATTCTTCTTTCAGACATTAAAGAAATAAGGTAAGCTCTTCTCATCAAATTACGTACGCTATGATTACTGCTAAATAAAAATAGAAAATCTTTAAAAAAAACCAAAACAAAACCCAGTACATTTCCTCCATGAATGTCACCACCCTCCTCCAGTTTCAGACTTTGTGGTTGTAAGCACCTGGTTGTACATGCACAGGTGGACGCTCACTGTGTTTTTCCCTGCGGTCAAAATCCTCCTTGGCTGTCTTCTGTGCCTCTTGGGAATCACCAGTTGGCACGATGACTTGGTGAGGTTTGCCAAAGGTGAGATGCACTACTCTCTTTTCAGAAATTTCCTCTTAATTCACTTTCTTCTGCATTTTTGACTATACTGCTCTGGTCTACTAGCTGGCATTGCAGAGTCGAGAAATTAATTTAAAATATGAGTTGCCACGAACTGATGGAAGCTCTGCTTTGTTTATTGAGACCTCAATTCATTAAAATTATAATTGGTGCAGCACTATTTTTGATAAATCATTTATGATCTAAAAGAGATCAGCCCATACATATATGCAAGAAGTAGTAAAGCATGTCTGAGAAAGTAGTGCTGTATTCTTAGTGTAAACACACACTTTCAACACACCCACTGCTGTCTACATGGACATTTACTGTGGCAGATCATCAAGCACTATGGCTGTGTCTATTGCCTGTGGTGAATAAAAAGTCAGGCCAAAAGTCAGGCTAAGAGCCTCTTTGTTTCCTGTCACCTTGTGTGTGGTCTGTTTGCCGCCTGCTTATATAGCACATTTCCCTCTGGTGCAGTTGCAAATGGCTGCTTAAGGTGAGAAGTTCAAGCAGTATCCAAAAAACATGCTTACCTTACTAATGACAAATGATGTATGTTTGATATGTTGTTCATTGTTATGTATATTGTTCTTTTACAATCCAGTCTGAAGGCCTTCCTGCTTCTTTATGCCATTAAGCTCCTCTTCAAGTGTCCCTTCAGCAACAGAGGTTAAACTGAGCTGATGCGTCTGTATAGCAGAGGCACAGGCATATTAACCACATTCATTTTTTATTTCATGCAAGAGCGGGGTAGCGTAGTGGATAGTACGGTCGCCTCACAATAAGAAGGTCCCGAGTTAGATTCCCGGATCGAGGATCTTTCAATTTCAATTCATGCGCTTGCATGGGTTTCCTCTGGGTACTGGTTTCTTCCCACAGTCCAAAAACATTATGTATATTAGGTCGATTGGTGATTCTAAATTGTCCATAGGATTTAATGTGTGTGTGAATGGTTGTTTGTCTATGTGTTGCCCTGAGATGGAATGGCAACCCGTCCGGGGACCTCTTGTCTTATGTGCGCTGGGGTAAGCGGGTAAGAAGATAAATGAATGAATGAATAAAATAGCATTACGGTTTTTCAACAGTTTTCCTAAAACTTATTTTCATATTACAAAAATCTGCATTTATACACAAATAAATATTTTTTTAGGATTTGTATTACATTAAGTAATATCATCTAATACAGAACCAAAACAAGTTCTCATAGGTTTATTTTATTTAATTCTTAGTATTATTTTTCTCTCAAAATACTTAAAATAAATGTGGATAGTTTGTTTTTGATACACTATTATTCACCAAAAATAACTTACTCAGATTCTCATAAATGACAAATTGTGGTTTCAAATAAGAAGCAACACGTTTACTATGAGTGATGTCTTTTGCATAACGGCTTTTAATCAGCTTGGGCAAATACAATGTTCACTTTAGAATTTCGCTATTCAAGTATATTCAACAAAAACAAAGTGTATTTAAACTAGTTGAAAATGTAATAAAGGGTTGATTGTTTTGATCAAAATAGTAATTATTTTCCATGTTCTTGAAATATGTATAGTATAAGTATTTATAGCATTTTCTATAGTAATTTATGCAGTGTTACACTAGTGTAATAGCAAGGGCATCACAATACGATACACATCAGAATACATGAGTTAAATACAATATATCAATACATAGCATTACTTCCAAAAAAACGTGAATATACAATGTAAAACAACTAGGAAAAAATGTTATTCAAATATGTATTAATACTTGATGTTTGAATATTGATACTTGAACAAAATAGGTAGATAAATCAATCATTTTATAAAAGCCTATCTATCGCCATGATCGTCTTACTTATTGTGTTTGTTGGAAGTAAACATCTAATTTTCCAGGTCAGAAGAATCAGATTAACTGGTTTAAGATGCCAAGAAGAATATAACATAATCACTCTTGATTGTGATGAGTAGAAATGCATCTCAATAAGCATACAAAACCTTAATACATTGGTCCCATTTCATGAGTAAAATTCACCCAGTATAATTATAAGCATAAAAATGGGCATGAAAATGGACACTGTTTTTATTGCAGTATAATGAAGTAACAAAGAACAAAACTAAGGAACTCGCTAGCTCTCTGTGTGTGTGGTAGCTTGGTTGATGTTTTGTACATTTGCTGCATTGGTTGGCTGAACTCCTGGTTTGAAATGGGGCTCGCTGGTCTGAAATGGGGCTGGTCTGGTTGGGTGTGTCTGTTTGTGCAACGGGAGAAAAAACAAAATGCGCAATTGCAAGAAGGCAGAAATGATATTCTGCCAGGTAGATCAGATAAATAACACAAGATTATTTATATTGTTGAATAAAATAACAGTGTACCAACGTGTTCTATAGTAAAAGTGATGTTAAATGACTTATTTTCATCATCTGGCACAATATAGAAATTTAAATTAAATTGACCTTCAAGAAAGGGCAGGAAATGCCAATAATAGTGGAAGGGAAAGCGCTGTTGAGCGAAAGGGGGTGGGTAGAGGAAAAGAATTGGTGAAGGGAAAGCAAATGTGTTGGCCTGCAGTGCTTTCAGTGTGGAACACAGAGTCAGCTTTGTTCTCGGCAGGTAAAAATGTTGCAACATTGTGACTCTTGATGTTTTTGCATTGTATATGCGAGTAATTTATATGCACTTTATAGTGCCCTGGTTATCATCTGGACAAAACTTATTTTAGTCAATTTATAGCCATTTTCTTAGTTTTGGACTTGGGAGTCATTGGAGGTGGGTGATAAAGTTAAAGTGTTTGTTTCCTTTGCTTCAGTTTGCTGAATGTAGCAACTGTAGTCCAGGGGTTATCAATAAAATTTTACATTATGTAAATTTGACAAAATGCCTTCTCAAATGCATCTTGACATTAATACCTTTGCCACAGCAGCCACCAGACAAAGGATATCTCATACCCCCTCAGAGACATTTCTGCTTTAACACGGGAACAATGCTGTCAACCCTCTTCCACATACATCTTGGACACAGATGTTTGTTTATTGTTGTGGCTGGGAGAGACAATGGACACACAGTCAGCTAAAGAGCAAATACACTTTCACTCTCTGGCTCTCAGTATCCTCACCAGGATTTGTCAGGATTCCTGGTGATAGGATTAACAGGACTTGCAAAATTGCTATCATGACGTCTATTGAATAAACAATAATGTATATCCTGGCTCCGCCTGTCAAATCTCATGAAGAGAAAATATATAATCCAATACTTTGGCATTGACAATAAATATAGAAAATATAGTAATTTAAAATTAAGAAAAAAAAATTTAAAAATTGAAATTTAGATTTTTATAGATTTTCTTGTTGTATGAACTAAACCCTGGGATCTCATTGATATTGCATGAGGGCACGTTGTATTTGATTTTGATATAGTTGTGGTACTTTTATAGGCACATAATTATTCTTTTAAACAATAACCAAGTGTTATTACTTTCTAAAATGGCTGTACTCATGTTTGGTACAGGGAGATCTTTGGCTAGATAGAGATTGTAATGATGATGATGTCACGTAATACATCTTTGAACAAATTTAATTAAATTATTTGATTATTTTTGCAATCAAGGAAACATAAAAAATATTTTTGTCACTAAACTTAAATTTAAAATACTAAAGACTTTTTAAAGACACATTTTGCTTACATCTGAAATTTTGAAATCTAAAACTAATCATTTTTTTCACAGTTTTTATTTCTTGTTGTCTAACATTTAAACAACATTCAAATGAAGATGTTTTACATGTTGTGGTCCTGATGCACACAAACGCACATGTCTCCAGCTCACAAGAGCAAAACAGTACATGTGATTGTACATCAGAACAGTATTCAGTACTTTTACACTGAGCTTACAGAATATCAATGCTAAGCATCTAATGATGATCCTAGATGTTAGGACTATGTTAAATGAAATAAAAATGTTAAGAACACATAAGTGATGCAGTTTCCTCCATTAGCACTGTTCTCACAGCGGTGTTCTGCTCTCTTTATTTCACATCTCTGCTTTAAAAAAATGACAGCTACAGATCAGGAACATCCCATAACCCAGCAGAACCAGGACTAGAATAAGGATAGATTAGGAAAGAGGATACTGTGGATGACAGGAGACATCAAAGACAGTCAACCAGACTCTGCTGTGCAGTTTGCAAAACAGAGCAGTGTGAATTCACCAGGCTTATTGATTTATTTGTTCGCACTTTATGTGGGTGAGGAATGTCTGAAAGCACTGCTGCCTTGTCCCTTTGAGGAGAAACACAAGGCATAGATACCTCTCATAACATTGCATGTATCTCTCAGAAAAATAACAACAAACTTAATTAAATTACACTTTATTTCAATTTGTGAGCTCACTAAAATAAGAGGTTGGTTTGAAACCTACCGGTATTCCCCAGACACCTTATAGAAAATAAAATACTTCTAAAATATTTCAACTTTGTGTCTATTTCTTTATTTTGTTTGCTAATATTAAGGGATTTACTTGACAATGTTTTAACTTGTAAACAGAGCCTAGCAGTTTCCTACTGAAGCTGCAGGTTCGAACCAGGATTGCTTAGGTTTATTTGGCAGTTATTAGGGGGGGTGGTTATACAACAAAAATGTAATCAGTTTCTTTTCTGCTTCTCTCATTGTCTAGCTGTCAACTTTTATGAGAAAATCATTACTCTTGAATTACTGAAGCTGAATACCAAAAGGCTCAATTCCCCAACAGTTTTTAGTAGCTAATATGTAGTTGACTCTAAGAATGTCGCATTGAAAGTATCATAATTTTCTTGGCAAGATGGTATCTGTTACATGTTAGAATACAAACAGGAGTCAGACGTTAGGGAACACACTTTTATTTAAGGGTAAATACACTCAGATTTATAATACAAAGCTCACCTTAAATAACGCACCATCGCCCGGCTGATTGATCGCATCCCCAATCAGGTGATGGTGGTTAGTGACGAAGAAGGGGTAGGGCGTGACAGTACCCCCCTCAAAGAACGCCTCCTGGCGATTGCCTAGGACCTAAACAGGACTGACTAGAGACAGGGACCAGAAACGTGGATAGGGCAGACCAGACCAAGAGAGATCGGAGACACAGAGATCGGGGGCCAAAGAACCAAGAGAGATCGGGGAACAGAAATCAAAGAGAGTTTGGGGACTAGAGATCAAAGAGAGATCGGGGACTAGAGATCAAAGAGAGATCGGGGACCAGAGAACATAGAGAGATCGGGGACCAGAGAACGTAGATCGATCGGGGACCAGAGAACGAAGACAGATCGGGGACCAGAGAACAAAGGCAGATCGGGGACCAGAGAACAAAGACAGATCGGGGACCAGAGAACAAAGACAGATCGGGGACCAGAGAACAAAGAGAGATCGGGGATCAGAGAACGAAGAGAGATCGTGGATCAGAGAGCAAAGAGAGATCGGGGACCAGAGAACAAAGAAAGATCGGAGACCAGAGAACAAAGAGAGATCGTGGATCAGAGAACGAAGAGAGATCGGGGACCAGAGAGCAAAGAGAGATCAAGGACCTGAGGGCAAAGAGCGAGGACAGGACGCGGGCGAAGAATGAGGACAGGACAAGGGCAGGACGTGGGCAGAGGACAGGACAGGACGAAGGAGCGAGGACAGGACGAGGGCAGAGGACAGGACGAGGGCAGAGAATGGAAACAGGATGAGGGCAGAGAACGGGGACAGGACGAGGGCAGAGAACGAGGACAGGACGAGGGCAGAGAACGAGGACAAGACAGGATGAAGGAGCGAGGACAGGATGAAGGAGCAAGGACAGTACAGGACAATAATCATAAAGATGGCGCTCACCTTAAATAATGCACCTTTGGCCGACTCATTGATCGCATCCCCAATCAGCGGGCGGTGGTGGTTAGTGACGAAGAAGGGGTGAGGCGTGACAGTATCTGATGTGTACTTTTGTTAGTGACGAGTGTATGTGTATTAAGCATTGTGGTTTTTGTTGTCATTGGTTCCCCATCAGTCATAATGACATATCATACCACTTCAGACAGGATGTAAAACCAAACAGTGAGTCAAGGCTGGCTCTGTCAGCCAGTATGATGAATAGAGAAAACACTTGCAAGGCAGGTCATGTCCCATTGGAGAGATTGTGGATGAAAGAGAAGTGAAGGTATGTAGAAGGAGCAAGCAAGTGACAAATCCAGATCAGAAGGCAAAAAAGAGCTCAAAGAGCTTAACCATGTCAACTTGTGTCCAAATGGCTTTGGTTATATTTATTTTCAATATAACTGAATACAATATTCAAACTCAGGGCGGCGCGGTGGTGTAGTGGTTAGCACGCTCGCCTCACAAAAAGAAGGTCCCGGGTTCGATTCCCGGGTCTGGGGTCTTTCTGTGTGGAGTTTGCATGTTCTCCCCGCGCTTGCGTGG
>JAOTRA010000029.1:12360979-12379492 GCA_026260255.1 Pseudolaguvia tuberculata
GCGCGCTCACACACACGAGCGCGCACAAGCGCAGCCAAGCCCGTGCGCGCGCCGCTGCACACCGGCAGCGCGCTGGAAACGCTCAACTGAGAGGAGGTCGTGACACACAGTGAGAGCTACTATTCACAAATGGTGAAAACATGAAACAGTGGAGAACCTTCCCAGGAGTGGCCGGCCGACCAAAATTACCCCAAGAGCGCTGCAACGACTCATCCAAGAGGTCACAAAAGACCCCACAACAACATCCAAACAATTGCAGGCCTCACTTGCCTCAGTTAAAGCCAATGTTCATGACTCCACCATAAGAAAGAGACAGGGCTACATAGCAGATTTCCAAGACGAAAACTGCTGCTGAGCAAAAAGAACATAAAAGCTTGTCTCAGTTTTACCCGAAAATATCTTGATAATCCCCAAAACCTTTGGGGAAATACTCTATGGACTGGCGAGACAAAAGTGGAACTTTTTGGAAGGTGTGTGTCGCATTACATCTGCCATAAAAGTAACATCGGATTTAAGGAATAGAACATCATACCAACAATAAAATATGGTGGTGGTAGTGTGATGGGGGCTGTTTTGCTGCTTCAGGACCTGGAAGACCTGCTGTGATAATTGGAAACATAAATTCTGCTGTCTACCAAAAAATTCTGAAGGAGAATGTCCGGCCATCTGTTCGTGCCCTCAAGCTGAAGTGAACTTGGGTTCTGCAGCAGGACAATGATCCAAAACACACCAGCAAGTCCACCTCTGAATGGCTGAAGAAAATCAAAATGAAGACTTTGGAGTGGCCTAGTCAAAATCCTGACCTGAATCCTATTGAGATGCTGTGGCATGAACTTAAAGAGGCGCTTCATGCTGAAAAACGCTCCAATGTGGCTGAATTAAAACAATTCTGCAAAGATGAGGACCAAAATTCCTCCACAGCGCTGTAAGGTATCGCAAACACTTGATTGCAGTAGTTGCTGCTAAAGGCGGCCTAACCAGTTATTAGGTTAAGGGGTAAACACTTTCTCGCACAGGGCCATGTAGTTTTGGATTTTGTTTTCCCTTAATAATAAAAACCTTCAATTAAAAACTGTGTTTTGTGTTTACTCATGTTATCTTTGACTAATATTTACATTTGTTTGATGATCTGAAACATTAGTGTGACAAACATGCAAAAAGACTGGAAATCAGGAAGGGGGCCAACACTTTTTCACACCACTGTATATATTAAACACATCACAAGGAACAAGCAGCAGCTAAAAGGATAGAACAATTTAGCTTATGATGTACATGTATTGGAGTTACAAAGCGACTTCCCACATAGAGAGTATCTGTTTCCGAGTATAAAATAAAGATTTTATCGGTTATATGTTTAGTCCCGTACAAGATTTAAAAAACAAAGCAACAAATTAAAAAACACACCCATTAATAATTTTTAATTCTACGTTTAAAAGAGGAAGTATTATATAGTTTTGCTATATAAAAAAGTGGTTCGTTGCTCTAGTAATTCCCTTCACAGAAATTAGGTCAGTATAATACAGACCAATAACATGTTTTTGGTCTGTACTCCTCTGTGTTAAAAATGGGCCAATTGGTTGAGTGGCTGGGTCAAGTAAAGTTCAACCTGTTCCATCTTGTGAACTATTTATTCTGAAAAATGTCAAGGCAAATGTTTACAAGTGCACTTTGTTCCTACCTGCATGTTCGAAATTTTGGGTGTTTTTTGAATATCCAGGGCCATAAAGTAAAATCAAGTTTTACTTTTTCTCTCTCAATGTTTAATATTATATTGAATATATAGAGGGTTTATATTTTAACTTGTTTTGCAATTGTTTTTGCTGTTGCCTTAGCTCTCCTTTCGGCTCCTCCCACAGTGTGTGTGTGGGGTCAGTGTGGGGTCACCACAGTGGATCACTCTTCTCCACACTACCCTGTCAGCTACATCTGCCTCTTACACTACCTGCATATCTTCCTTCACCAGAGCCTATAACCATTTCACCATAAACCTACTCTTTGGTCTTCCGGGAACTCCATCCTCAGCATTCTCCTACCAATATACTGCATGTCCAAACCTCAACTTAGCCTCCCTCACCTTGTCTCCAAAACATTCCACATGCGCCGTTCAGCTAAGAAACATTTCTTATCCTGTCCTTGTCTATCACAAATCACTTCTGCCACTCTTCTCCATCCGTTCCCCCTGCCTGAACCCTTTTCTTCACTTCTCTAACAGACTCTCCATTACTTTGCACTGTTGACCCCAGGTACTTAAACTCTTCTACCTTCACTACCACTTCTCCCTGCAACCTCACCACTCCATTGACTTCCGTCTCATTCACACACATGTAGTCAGTCTTACTCCTGCTGACTTTCATTCCCCTTCTCTCCAGTGCGTACCCCTACCTTTCCAGATTCTTCTCAACCTGCTCTTTATCCTTACCACAAATAACAGTATCATCCACAAACATCATCGTCCATGGAGACTCCTGTCTGACCTCATCTGTCAACCTGTCCATCACCACTGCAAACAAGAAAGGGCTCAGAGCCGATCCTTGATGCAATTCCGCCTTCACCTTTAACCAGTCAGACATTTTTACTGCACACTGTCCTCATACATGTCCTGCACCACCCTCACATACTTCTCTGCCACACCTGACTTTCTCATGCAATACCACAACCCCTCTCTCGGAACCCTGTCATACTCGTTCTCCAGATCCACAAACGCACAATGCAGCTCCTTCTGACCTTCTCTATACTTCTCCAACAACATCCTCAAAGAAATGATGGCATCTGTGGTACTCTTCCTTGGCATGAAACCATACTGTTGCTCACAGATGGGCACCAAATCCCTCAACCTCGTTTCCACTACTCTTTTCCATAACTTCATGGTGTGACTGATCAACTTCATTCCCCTGTAGTTACTGCACATCTGCACATCTCCCTTATTATTAAAATTGGTACCAGAATACTCCTTCTCCATTCCTCAGGCATCCGCTTACCTTCCAAAATCCTGTTAAACAATTCAGTCAAAAACTCCACTGCCATCTCTCCTAAACATCTCTACGCTTCTACTGGAATGACATATGGTCCAATCCCCTTCCCATTCTTCATCCTCTTAATAGCTGTAATGGACACATACGTCTTTTTTCAGTCAGGGGAAAGAAACATACGTATAACAAAGAAAACAGACATATGTTAATGTGGATGCCACTTGACTTATGATATAAAATATAATGTGGATCTGATATAATATGGATTTGATTATTGCAGCCTAACAATCCTTTAATAATGAAAAAGGTGTGTATTATGTGTAAGCCAGGTTAGAGATGTGTCTGTAATCTAGTTTTAAGCTGTCTTTGTGTGTACCTCGACAGCGTGTGTCTATCTGTGTATAAGAATACAGTTACTTCATCAAGAGTAAGATGGTCATGTACAATATAAAAGTCTCCAGCTATGAGGTCTCACACCCTAATGATAAATCACAGGTATATTCTATTGATTGTCTCTCTATGATTGCTTTAGTGAAAAACTGAGGACAGTGCAACAGTTCTTATGCTGAAACAAGTTACGAGGTTGCTATGTTTCCCCTGAACATGTGTGCCTTTTGGATATTAAAGAACATGTGGACATGTGCTTTCTATCCATTATTTAACATATCTTTTAAACATTTTGCCTGATGCTTTAAACACATCTTATCTGGCTGTTTTACCATGCCAGGGAGAACTTGTTTACCACATTTCTCCTCCAGACTCAATAACATTTCAATCCCTGACAGTCCCCCTCCTTCTCACTAAGCCCACTGCCACTGCTTGCATGATTGGTCAAGCCAGCATTCCTCTTAGTTTACCTCATAGCTCTTCGTCCCTCACAATGGGCAATCAGACCTCGTGCTGTCTGATCACATTTACGCCATTGGCATGTGGGTTTTTAGTACAGTAATTCATTCAGTATGAATTACTTTAAACGTCAGTTATATAATGATGTTAGTGTATATTTTTATGAACATTGACGACCTACATGTCAAAGCTAGAGTGTGTAGATGGATTTACATCTACAGTTACATTTCTGGTATTTGGCAGATGCTAGATTAGATTAGATTAGATTCAAGTACAGTAGAGAAACAAGTTTGTTTGTGTTTTTGCTGGTACACAGTTGTTCCACAATCAGCTCCTTTGTCTTATTGGTGTTTATATCAAGGTTGTTAGCACATCACACTAAAGCTGACTACAGTTATGTAGAAGTAAGTGAAGAGGGAATGGAGAACCGAAGTAAGCACACAGCCTTGTGGCACACCTACTGTATCTTCAAAATGAGACTGCAATGTCCAATTGCAGACGGATTATACAACTGAACAGCGGTAGCTTGAAGGCTATTTAAACCCATGATTTTGAGAACACTCTCCACCACTTGCTAAAAAACAGAACGGATAACCCAAAGTGCCTCATGAGAACACTAATCTAGCTGCAATTACAGTATTGACAACCTGCAACATTTGACAGTTTCAGATATTTGTTTTGTATTGCAAGTTACAGTGTTACAGTATGGCAAGTTACAATAAAATATAACTGTTTAGAGTAGCTTTTCTCTATACAATCTGAGAGATTCCTACAATTTTCATGACGCATAAAAACTGTGTACACAATAGGAATAGTAGTATGGACAATTTTAGTTGTTTGACTGTCTAAACCGTGACTGTAATGTTGAGTAAAAGACATGGGTACAAGTCTCTGCCACTGTTCGGTCCTTGAGCCAGCCTCTTAACCCTTCTTGCTCTAGGGGCACTGTATCAACCTTTCAAGATGTGATAAGCAAAGAAAAACATTTCACTATATGTTGTACAATTTTTTATCATTTATGTGACGAGTAAAATTAGAATTTGTGATTTTGAACTGAGCCGTTAAATTTAAATTTAACTCATGAACTTTCCACACTTATCGCAGTAATTTTCTTTGTGTCTAATGTTCTTAGTGTGTGATATGTTCTGCACTCTCCAAACCACTCTGCAAGTACTCTGTACTCTGAATAGTAACACAGATTCATTCGATTTCTAGCTGGATTGCTGAATATGTTTGCAAACAAACTAATTACGCTATAGGTTAGTGCTCTGGGTAGTGTTTACAGTGTTGCAGCTAAAAGAGCACAAGTTAGAATCCAAGTGTGTCAGACAGTTCATGCAAGGCCACTAACACTGTTTTTATGTGCTCCTTATTTCTTGTTCTCTCTCTAAGGAATGTTATGGTGTGGTGGCTGGAAGGAAACCCTTGTGTCCATAGTTTGTTTCAACATGCATACAATACGTGCCACTCTGCATATTGCAGTGATTTGGAGTGCAGCAGTTGCTGTGTAATGTCTGACCTGGGTGTTTTCACAGAGAGAGGGAGGGCTGGGCCACTCAGCGTGTGCCTGTGTTTTTGTTTTCTCTGCATTGCCAGTCTGAAACCGTAGTGAGGAGGGGTTTTCTCTCTTTTTCTGAGTGAGCCATTTGATCTGCTCACATCATTTTCCCAACAGGCTGCCTATGTGCATGTCTCTCTCTCTCTCTCTCTCTCTCTCTCTCTCTCTCTCTCTCTCTCTCTCTCTCTCTCTCTCTCTCTCTCTCTCTCTCGCTCTCTTGCTCTCTCACGTTGTATAAAAAACACAAACAAAGATGTTTACACTTGGTCTAATGTAAAATCAAGACTTTGACCATCTCTGCACATGTCTGCTACCAGACATGAACTTTTATTTGACATAATTTAGAGCGTCTGTCTTTTTCATCATTTTGTCATTTTGCTGGCTTGAAAGTTTTATTTTTACTATTACTACAATTCTTCATAATGAAATATGTTTTAAAACGATAGATTTTGTACCTAGTTGTTTAAAGCAGAACATCAGGTTAAAGAAATTGCTTGTAGATCTGTGAGTTAATTAGATCAATGAGAGATTCCTGTGAAAATGTAATGAATAATAAACCTAAAATATAGTACTACACCTGGATATTCTAAAGATAGAATATTATGCTTTAGCACAGATTTCCAGACATACGGAATATAGGGAGTGATGAAAACTTCCTATATAAAGGAAACTGCAGTTTCTAAAGGGAAAAGAGACAATGTTCAGTAAACCCCGGCTGCTTGAGGTTTTCCAAAACACACTTACAGGGTCTCTCTGTTGGACTGCTTGCAGAAAGCCACCAGGCCTGGCATAGCTATGTATAGAGCACAGTTTATTATAAACAGAACTGGATTATAGAACTAGCTACTGTGTGTGTGTATGTCTGTATAGATTTATACGTTTGGGTGTAATGACTTCAGCTAACAGAAAATAGGATTTAAAAAGTACATTCTCTCTGTTTATCTCCATCAATGCTTCTCTTTTCCTCAGCAGAATCTATGCATGTTTGATATGCATGTTTTCCCCAAATCAGTGAATTTTTTGAAGAAATACACAGCGATTTTATTGCAGGACAACAGACGTTTGCCTTGGCTGCCCCCTTTTGGTCGTTCTGTCAATATGAGCTTAGTCTCCTGCTCCAATTTGGTTTTTTTCCCCTCTCCTCTCCCATGCATCATTGCTGATATTCTGCCTGTCATGTGTAAGAAGAGAAAGCTCCTGCTCTTTATTTTTTGGAGAGTTTAGTGAGATACCCCCAGCCATGCATGGATTTAGAGCCAGAAAAACAGTAGCTATTTATAATCCAAAAAGAGTACCATAGTTGTTTAAGGCAGAGCAACTTTAACCTAGTATATCTGCACCAAAATTCTTAATGAGATCGAACCGATCTTTTTTAAAAGGAGAGGCAGCATATAAACAAAAAGCTGACTTTCTGTATATTGAAAGTGTACAGGTTAACCCACTTGCTAGCGTGGGTGATACATGAGGATCAAACAAATGTTGTTTCTGACCTATGGACAGAAAGGCATCTTCTACACAGATACGTGTCACGTTTTCCCTGTCAGTCAGTTACAGCTCCACATGTCCACATAGATAAGAAAGTAAAATCATTCAGTTGCTGCTTCTGTCTCTGGAGTGTGCCACATGTAGTGTCAGGAGCTTGTTGCCTAGCAACTATGATCGCCTGTCTTCTTACTGGCATCGTTTTACGGAGCTGGTTGTCTAGCACAAGACTCTTATTAATAATACAACTACTTTTACAACCTATATTCTAATATTTGTTTTTTAAATTATTCCCAGCTATTTATTCTCCTCATTTCATATTGTTTACTCCGCTATACAGCGTCCAGTACGTGTATGTAAATTTCAGATTTTTGTCCAATCAGATTTCAGTTACTATGTGTGGTCATTTTATCATAATCTGCCCAAAGGCTTCAGAATCAATACTGCTGGCACATGTAACTTAATCAGTGGCAGAGTGCTAATTGGTTAATAGTATTAAAGACTGTTCCGTTAACCAGTCAAAAGAAACAATAACAAAATCGATATTAAGGGATTATGGTTAAAACTGTGATTGAAATATTTTTCATTAGCTAATAAAAACTAATAAAAAGGAAAATGGCGTTTTTACAAAGGCCCAATCTTAGTGCAACAGTATATCCTCTCACTGACATGCAATCACTAGAGAAGTGTCTGTGTTAGATCTACAGTAAAAGTGTTTGACATGCTAAAGATAATACGTTTTTTTTTTATTTAATCGGTTATTTAACAAAACAAAGACGGCACGTTTGATATTAAGTTTTATTTAAATGTAAGATAGGAATGTTAGGTTTGTGAATCAATGTACCTTTTAAAGCTTTAATCCTAAACAAACTCTTGATGCTCTGACTCATATTTGTCATGTGTGTATGCGTACCTCTGCAGTTGTCAGTTTGCCAATCAGACTGCAAAATGTTAATCAGTATTGTTTAACAAGGTAATAAAAAGATCTTTGTGTTTTTTTGGAATGTTTATATTCCATATATTTAATGATCCGTATTATTTCATTTTAACTTACAATAGTTATAATAAAAGCACATATGACTAATATGCACATGACTATGACTAAAATTAAATTAGAACCAAAGTCTCTAAAGCAGAATGTCTGCACTGCCCACCACTGGTTTTCACATATGAGTATCATGGGGGCATTTAAAGCTAGACATTAGTTGCACCGCTTGCTCGTACTTATAGCTTTCGCGTTACAAGTCAAGATTTTTACAGAAAGATTTCTGAACTGAACTCATGGGCAATAGGGTTAGTCACCTCAACCTCAACAGTGACCATAATCCATACTGACTACATGAAAACACAAGTCAGTAGGAATGTGTGAGAAACACTCCATTTAACACACCTAATTTTATTCTCCTCTTGCTCTCCACACATTTGTTGTCGGTTCTCACACTCTAATGCAAGCCAATCCGATTTGGAAAGGAAATTAAGTGAACACAAGTACTTAGACACAAATTATGTGTGCTTTGAAAAATATCATGGTATCACTCTACACTACCACTCCTTTCATATCATTGTTAAAAGCACTTTTCCTTAGTTGTGTCTGATCCTAAATACCACAAAGAAAAAAAATCAAAGTTAGCAATACATAATGTGTTTTAAAAAAAACACAAATTAGAATTTAAATGTAATTTAATTTCTCCTGTGAAATAAACAAATGTATTCTGCTATTATTTTGCTGTCAATAAGGAACTCAATTAGCAGACGCTTATTATTTAATGGTACAAACGTATAAAATTTGCCTCACCTTACCAGTGATGAAATGAGTCATCGTTCTTTTCTGTGCCTTTTTTTGTCAAGCAGTTTGTTTTGCAATAATTTGATTTCTGATTCTTTATCCTGTGGGACTTCAATCATATGAAAGCTACTTGGGGATGATTATGGTTAAATCTGTTTAGCATAGTAGGAATATCTGTGAATATAGGTTTAGCTCACCCAACCATGGTTTACGTTGCCATGGCAGCGGAGACCTGTAGAACAATCTGGCCTAGGGTGTACTGGTTCATTGTATTTATGAAGTGTCATATCTGCAAAACACTTATGTTAACAAGATATTTACCTGAGTGCCCGTAAGCCACTTTTCCCCCAACTTACTTCATCTAAGTGAGTGTAACAACACCAGATTTTCTTTGATCTACTCATTTCCCTTTCCTGGATTTTTCCCATTTTTCTTCATTACCAGTCCCTAACAGATAATATTTAGTTAGTCATGCCTGAGCAGTAGTTTACTAAAAAGGCTGTCAGAAACACAGCATGGACTCTGCACAAACATGCCATACTGAACAACGTAATGTGCCACTTCCTCTATGTTCCTCTCTCTCTTTTCTCTCCAGGACTATTTTACAGATTACGATTCCAGTGAGAACATGTGTATGTCATAGTCTGATTAGTGTCTCGTTGCCTTAATCTGCATTTGAATGCCAATTTTAATTTTGTTGCAACATCCGATTTTTTTTTTTACTTCTTCCTCTCCTTTTGGCTGCTCCCGTTAGGGGTCGCCACAGCGGATCCCTCTTCTCCACACTACTCTGTCCTTTTTGATGACCTGCTTAAATTTTCTTTCAAAACTGACCTGTATCCGATATCTGCAAAAAGTGTAATGGATAAAGAAGTAGTCAGGAAATCAACACTCTTTTTAAGCAGGGGAAAAATGAGGAGAGCTCTTGTTGCAGACCGGGGCGAATGTGACGTCAATCACTGAGTTGACGTCATTTGCCGCCATTCTTTATTCAATGGAAGACGCTAATGCACATATGCAATTTATTTGTACATATGACTGAAAATATTACTTGATACATGTGGTGTAAATGTGTCCTTGGTTCTTTAGGTTCCTGTAAAATGGAGTAAAAATATTAAGTAGCATTAATTTAAGTGTCTTTTGGGAAAATTAGTCACTGTGTTATAAATAAACTTTAAAGCACCTTAAAGTATAAATATACTTACATATGTATATAAGTCCATACAGTATTATCATGACACATACAGCTGCTTAGCATCTTTTGTATGTGTGTGTGTGTGTGTGGTTTTCAGCGTGCCCATCTAAATGTGAGGGCCGAGCCTGCATGGATTCGGGTGAGTGTTGCCACCCACAATGCTTGGGAAGCTGTACAGAACCCGGGAATGACATGGCATGTGCTGCTTGCCAGCATTATTCACACGAGGGTCGCTGTGTGCCAGACTGTCCTCCTGGCACTTACCGTTTCGAGGGCTGGCGCTGCATCACCAAGGAGGTGTGTGCCCAGGTCCACCTGCCCAGCGAAGTGGACTTTGTCATACATGATGGAGAGTGCATGCCCGATTGCCCACCTGGCTTCACCCGCATCAAGAGCCAAAGGTGTGTTTGACTTTTTTTTATCATGTCTCCTTCTAAAAACAGAACCTGGATTTATTCAGTTAATTTTAATTGACACTTAGTAATTTAAAAATATGTGTATTGTATAAGGGCGGCGCGGTTGCGTAGTGGTTAGCAGGGTCGCCTCACAACAAGAAGGTCCCAGGTTCGATTCCCGGCCGGGGACTTTCTGTACGAAGTTTGCATGTTCTCCCCCCGCTTGCGTGGGTTTCCTCCGGGTGCTCCGGTTTCCTCCCACAGTCCAAATTGCAGTGCAGATTAGGTCGATTGGTGATTCTACATTGTCCATAAAGGTGAATGTGTGAATTGTTTGTCTATGTGTTGCCCTAAGATGGACTGGCGACCCATCCAGAGTGTACCCCCCGCCTCTCACTCTATGTGCGCTGGGATAGGCACCAGCAAACCCCCGTTACCTCGTATTAGGGAATAAGCGGGTAAGAAGATGAATGAATGATTGTGTATTTATAGCGAATAAATAAAAAAAGAAGACTTTTCTTTAGCCTTAAAAATATTGCCAATTTGTGTGGAAGCAGTTTATAAATTGCAAATCCGTAAATCTAGGGTAAGTGTCAATTAAGGTAAATATCTTTTGCACCTGTTCCTTGCTCACATGTGAAGCTCTGTGATATAACCTAGATACCAGAGCACTAAAGTGAAGGAAGTGGTTGGACTGCTAATTTGCGGTTCATTACCTGCACCACAGCGTTACCACTCCTGGGCCCATAACTCCAAATTCCTCACTTCTATAAATGAATTAAATGCAAGTCTATCTGAATAAAGACATGTTCCAAATTCTCGAAATGTAAATGTGTTCTAGCCTAGATACAAAAGCACAACAAATAAAATGTGTCTGGTTTTTTTGACAATTTTAATTGGATTAAATAAACAAAGAACATAGAAAGTGGTGTTCAGCTTCGTGAGGCTGTGGACAACAATTCTTTTTATCTTTCAGCACAAACCTAGATAAAGCATACTTATGAACAGCATAATGACTTTCAAGTGATTGCATTAGAAAAGTAAAAGATGCTTTGAAAGTTTTACTTTTAGTCATTAAAGAAAATGTCTGTTGTCTCCACCCCCCATCCCCCCTCCTCCACTCGTTATACAGTATGTACTGTAGCGCATGTGATGGCCTCTGTGATAAGGTCTGTGAAACTAAAACCATTGACTCATTGGATGCTGCTCAGTCCCTGCAGGGCTGCACTGTCATCAGAGGCAACCTGCACATTAACATCCGTCGGGGCAGTAAGTATTTAAGAGAAATATTACTGTCAGGCTCTTTTATCTTATTAACTTTTTGTGAAATATGCTCAATACACACCATTGTGTACAAAAGCACAGTTTAAACGTATGTGTATATATACTGATAAAGCTTGTGCGAAATTTGCTCTATGAAGCAAAGCGTCTTTTCACCTGTCTCTTTTTCCATGTTTCTCCAGACAACATTGCGTCAGAGCTTGAGAGTTTCATGGGTCTGATCCAAACAGTAACAGGCTATGTACGTATCAAACATTCTCACGCCCTGGGCTCCCTCTCTTTCTTAAAGAGTCTACGCTACATATATGGAGAAGAACTTTTAGAGAAGTAAGTTTCCACAGCATCTGCACATATAAGTACACCAATGACCTCATTTATCAGGTGATCAGCCTTTTTGCAAAATTATTTTAAAATCTGCACCAAACTAGAAAACCTGTGTAACAAAACACAGTAGTTATAGAACCCAAACACAATCTTTATTTACAGAAATGTACACATGACACGAAGACGTGGCAAAGCAAAAAACATTGAATTGACTTTGCTTGACTAAACATTTACACTAACATTTACATATTTAACTAGCACTAGGGCACAGGACTAAAAAGGGGCTGTACTGTATATACACACAAGACTTGCACAAGACTAACAACAAACAACTGCAAAAAGTAAGAAACACTAACTAACCAATAAAAACGTGACACAAGGACAGCGAAAACATTGGGTAGAAAGTCAAAAGAAACAAAGATCACATGAGAAGGACAATTTTTTTTATACATTCTGTGCAAACATTTGACTGTGATGGTGTTTTTCTATGTGGAAGCTGATTGCAAAGTTTGTTTAAAGTAAAATTATACAGTTAGTCATTTTTTTTAAACCTTAGACTCAGTGTCTCAATTTTCACAGAACATAAATTTTCAATAGCAGTTATATTTTCAAATGTGATCTAACTGGCAATTAAATGATACCTATATTGCTTGTAAGTAGCTGAAGTACAGTTTCATAAATTGTTTCAACAAGCCTAATAATGGCCTAATAAAAGTTAACTTTAGCATGATGTTGTCAGATGCTGTTTGTGTACATTAATTTAACTTTAGGCAAAATGTCTACTAGGTTTAAAAGAAGGTGAAAGAGGTCGTGAAAAAGCCTTTTTTTGTTCTCTGGCTACATCTTATAGGGGACCTGTGTGTGTGTGTGTGTGTGTGTGTGTGTGTCTTTCCTCCCATTCCTTAGATGTTCTTCAGACCTAAACATACTCAAGTGTAGATTACGTTCACATCATCAGGTGTGAGGATGAAATATAATATCAGCACATACTTGAATGCGGTTATTTACATGGTGGTGCATTCTTAGCACAGCAGTGATGTTGACTGATCCCCTTGTGTTTACCACGTTTAGCAGACGTCCTTATCCAAAGCGACAAACAAAAGTGCTTTGAGTGTCATCATTGAACAGTTTAGTAATGTTACACTAAATCATAAAACACCCACAAATTGTTGAAAAGAGCAGCGTTGATGAAAATCAGCTATAGAAAAAGTGTGATAGTCTTATCAATTGGATAGTAACTATTCAGTGTTCTTCCAAGTCAGTGGTAAAGACTACATGTTGATTTAAGAGTAAATGTGAGCCTCAAACATTATTTCTAACAACAGATTATTTACAGGAATCAAATGTATACCTACAGTCTAACCTGTGTGGTGAATGTGAGTTAGAGATCAACCAACGCATGTCTGTTTTACCGATAACTAATATGCAGAAGCGATGTATTTTTATTGATTTAAATTTACCCAGAGTAACTTACGAAGCAACTGACAACTAAGCTGTAGTTTAATGACCTTGCTCAGTGGTGCTGGGAATCAAAACCTGGTCTTCCATTTACCATTTCAACACCGTAACCACTGAGCTACCACTTCCTCTACTATTGTTTCAAACTAATTTATCACAGAAATACCTCAAGTTTTCATGATTTTTTAATAGTCTTGAAATAAATAATCATTTGCTTAATACTACTTTGTACTGTGATTAAAAGTGTAAAATATAAGCTTTAAGGATGTAAATAAACAGGGGAAGTAATTTCAATTTTAATAAAAAGTTCTAAACCATTAATTTCAATGAAGTAACACTAGCGTATAGTGTCGTTTATAGTGCATTATTTGCTAATATGTTAAAGTTATAGCAAATCAAGCTTTTATTAGCAGCACTTTTATGCAGTCCTCAAAACCAATAGATAAATGTTAGTTAAAGGTTTCAATATTGAGGAATAAATCAGTAAAATACCTCCTGTGGACTCACCAACTGCAGGAGGGACCGTAAGGGGCCAGTGCATTGTGGATTGGGTGGCGGTCGAATGACGGGGTCCTTGGCGACCTAATCCCCGGACCCAGAATTTGGCTCTAGGGACATGGAATGTTACCTCGCTGGGAGGGAAAGAGCCTGAGCTTGTGCGGGAGGTAGAAAGGTACCAACTGGAGATAGTTGGGCTTGCTTCCACACACAGTTTGGGCTCTGGAACTCAACTTCTTGAGAGAGGCTGGACTCTCCACTACTCTGGAGTTGACTGCGGTGAGAGGCGGCGGGCTGGTGTGGGCGTGCTCCTAGCCCCTCCTAGCTTAGCCGGCATGTGTTGGAGTTTACCCCAGTGAACGAGAGGGTTGCTTCCCTGCGCCTTCGGGTTGGGGATAGGTTTCTCACTGTTGTTTGTGCCTATGGGCCAAATGGCAGAGCAGAATAACCGACCTTTTTAGGGTCTATAGAAGGAGTGCTGGAAAGTACTCCGACTGGAGACTATG
The DNA here is from genome assembly GCA_026260255.1 of Pseudolaguvia tuberculata. NCBI lineage: Eukaryota > Metazoa > Chordata > Actinopteri > Siluriformes > Sisoridae > Pseudolaguvia > Pseudolaguvia tuberculata. Next base: position 12,375,278 of record JAOTRA010000029.1, read on the forward strand.
ACGTTCTACTGGGAGACTTCCAACGCTCACTTGGGCAATGACAGTGATACCTGAAGGGGGTGATTGGGAGGCACGCCCCCCCCGATCTGAACTTGAGTGGTGTTCTTTTGTTGGACTTCTGTGCTAGTCACAGTTTGTCCATCACAAACACCATGTTGAGCATAAGGGTGTCCATCAGTGCACATGGCACCAGGGCACCCTACGTCAGAGGTCAATGATTGACTTAGTAGAACTCCAGCCGTATGTCTTGGACACTTGGGTAAAGAGTGCGGTGGAGCTGTCAACTGATCTCACCACCATTGGATCCAATGGCGGGGGAGGAAGCTGGACAGGCTTGGCAGGCCCAAACGTATTGTGAGGGTCTGCTGAGTCCCCTGTTAGAAGGAACTTCAACTCTCACCTCCGGCAGAACTACGACCGGATACTGAGGGAGGCTGGACCATGTTTTCTACCTCCATTGTTGATGCAACTGCCTGGAGCTGTGGTCTTAAGGTCTCTGGTGCCGGTCGAAGCGGCAACCCCCGAACCCGGTGGGGGAAGCCGGAAGTAAGGGATGCTGTCAGGCTGAAAAAGGAGTTCTATCGAGCCTGGTTGGACCCCTGAAACGGTTGCGGAGGCAAAAACTCGGGTCTGGGAGGAGTTCGGTGAGGCCATGGAGAATGACTATCGATCTGCCTCAAAGAGATTCTGGCAAACTGTCTGACGACTCAGGAGGGGAAAGCAGTGCTCTGCCAACACTGTTTACAGTGGTGGTGGAGATCTTCTGACTTCAACTGGGGACATTGAGGATCTCCTCAATAACATCAATACCACCACCATGTCAGAGACGGGGGGCTCGGATGTGAACTCATCCATCACCCAAGCTGAAGTCACTGAGGTAGTCAAAAAGCTCCTTGGTGGCAAGGCACCAGGGCTGGATGAAGTCCGCCCAGAGTACCTCAAGTCTCTGGATGTTGTGGGGCTGTCTTGGCTGACAACCAAAAGGGGACCAGAGGATGTGTTCCAACTACAGGGGGATCACACTCCTCAGCCTCCTTGGGAAAGTCTATGCCAGGGTACTGGAGAGGAGAATTCGTCCGATAGTCGAAATTCAGATTCAAGAGGAACAATGTGGATCTGGAAAAGGCTTTCGACCGTGTCCCTCGTGGTGTCCTGTGGGAGGTGCTCTGGGAGTATGGAGTGTGGGGCTCTTTGTTAAGGGCTATCCAGTCCCTATATGACCAGAGTAAAAGCTTGGTTCACATTGCCAGCAATAAGTCCAACTTGTTCCCAGTGCGTGTTGGACTCCGTCAGGGCTGCACTTTATCATGTTCATATTACCTGTTCATTATCTTTATGGACACAGGGACTATGTCTCTCGGCTGGCATGGGAACGCATCAGTGTTCTCCCGGAAGAGCTGGAGGAATTGTCTGGGGAGAGGGATGTCTGGGCATCCCTGCTTGGAATGCTGCCCCCGCGACCCGGTCCCGGATAAGCGGTTAGAAAATGAGATGAGAGGAGAAATCAGTAAAATTATGATTCATTCTGTAATCACTGCTATAACAAATATTAAACAATTACAAACGCTATTATATAAAAACAAGCCATTATAGTTGTTATGGTACAGTAGTATGAATTACATGAACATATTTTACATATTCTTTCTTTCGACAACTGTAATAATAATGTCATAAGAATTTACCTTTTTTGCACTTTAATTAAACTTACTCTTTTTTCTTTGTTGCATATAGTATGTATGCATTCTCAGTGCTGGATAATCAGCACCTACAGTATCTGTGGGACTGGAGTCAGCACAACCTGACAATCCGAGCAGGTAAACTTTTCTTTCGCTCCAACCCTAAACTCTGCATGTCCGAAATACACAAGATGTGGGAGAAGACTGGCGTCTTAGAGAAGATGGAGCAAGATGATGTTCGCAACAACGGGGAGCGGGCTAGCTGTGAGTATCTCTAGATTAGACTTCTGATGTAGTAAAAAAAATCATGTACATTTCTAGATGCAGTGAACACGATGATGATTTTCTCTTATTCCATAGGTGAAAGTCATATTATAAAATTCAAGGCTAACAATACCCAAAGCAATCGAATAAAACTCACCTGGGAACGCTACCGACCACCAGACTATAGAGATCTCATCAGCTTTATAGTCTATTATAAGGAAGCGTGAGTGTTTTCTGTAGTGTTACTATTCACACTGTTACTATGAAAATTCTGGGAGGAAGTTTAACATTCTGGGCTTTTTTAGCAATTCATAAATGTATTTTATTTCAAATTTGGTTTCACAGAATCATAGAGAAGGTTTACAAGATCAATTTGCATGTCTGTTTTACCCATAACGAATATGCAGAAAATAAGATCTTAATCCATAACAATTCCTAGTAAAACATATTTACAAATTTGTTTTTGTGCCACAGACCATTTCAGAACATTACCGAATTTGATGGACAGGATGGCTGTGGCTCCAGTTGGACTATGGTAGACGTAGACCTCCCTCAAGAGAAGTATTTAGATCCGGGAGTTCTGCTTTACCCATTAAAGCCCTGGACACAATACGCCATTTTTGTAAAAGCTATCACTCTGTTGTTGGAGGATAAACACATTGTGGGGGCTAAGAGCGAAGTGGTCTACATCCGCACCAAAGCTTCAGGTAGGTAACTGCCAGCTGCTAAAACATGATATCGCAACTTAGCTTACAATATAAAATGTTACACTATAAAAATTCAACATTTGAATATCGGATTTCCTAATTGGCTGGAGAAGTGGTGGCTTAGTGGTTAAGGTTTTATACTGTTACCAGAAAGATCAGGGTTCAATTCCCAGCACCACAAAATCACTAATATGGGCTCCTGAGCAAAACCCTCAACCCCAAATTGCTGAGCTTTATACATTCAAGATACTTGTACGTCGCTCTGGAAAATGCTGTAAATGTAAATTGAAAAGATTTTCTGATCACTTTATAGAGCCCTCGATGCCCAGAGATGCCCGTGCCTATGCAAATACGTCCTACTCTCTAGTAGTGAAGTGGTCTCCCCCCATTTCCCCAAATGGGAATTCCACTTTCTATCTACTCCGCTGGCAGCAGCAGCCTGAAGATCGTGAGCTCTATCAGCATAACTATTGCTCAAAAGGTAAGGCAACTCCTTTCAGATAGATTAGTATATTTGTCCCCACAGTGTGTGTGAATGGTTGTTTGTCTATGTGTTGCCCTGAGATGAGATGGTCTGGCGACCCGTCCAGGGTGTACCCCTGACTCACACACATTCACTTTTACGGACAATTTAGAATCACCAGTCGACTTAATCCGCATGTTTTTGGACTGTGGGAGTACCCGGAGGAAACCCACGCAAGCGCAGGGGGAACATGCAAACTCTTCACAGAAATCATCATGTCTACATTGGTTAGTTGGTTAGTCTGTGCCAAACTTCTGGTCAGGTTCTTGGCTGATAACAGAGGGACCTTTAAGGTTAGTTGTGCTGAGATTCTTTGCCGCTCCCGTCATTCATAAACAGTTACTATATATAGAAGAACAGCACAATATATCGTTTCAGCATCGACAGCGCAACGTGTGTATCTACATTAGTCACACTGCAGGATGTGCACTGTCAGGTCGGGACTATATATGTCTGCATCACAGTTCAGAACAGAGCAATTGAGTAAAAGTTTAATTTTTGTACATTGTTTAATGCCTGTTGCTGTATACATATTTCAAACTTCAAGTTTATATTATTCAGGCACAAGAAACAATCACTATTATTTTATTTATTAAATATAATTTATACTGTGATTTTACATTTGATTATATTTCTGTATCAGAATCTTCAGAAAAACAGAACACTGATTGTTTCATTTGCATTTATTCATTCATTCATCTTCTTACCCGCTTATTCCCGCAAACCCCGCACAGAAAGATCCCGGCCCGGGATTCGAACCCGGGATCTTCTTGTTGTGAGGTGACTGTGCTATTCCCTACGCCACCGCGCCGGCATTTTACACAAATGCACTTCCTTACAAAAATTACCCTTTATGATGTGACTTAATGCAGTTCATATTGTAATATATATCTCAGTAAAATGAAATAATTATTTTTCACATATTGTGCATATATTTTGTATAATATATTATATAACCCTGAATTAGGGAATAAGTGGATTAGAAGATGAATGAATGATATAATATAATATAATATAATATAATATAATATAATATAATATAATA
>JAOTRA010000029.1:12392750-12407626 GCA_026260255.1 Pseudolaguvia tuberculata
TGTGTGTGTGTGTGTGTGTGTGTGTGTGTGTGTGTGTGTGTGTGTGTGTGTGTGTGTGTGTGTGTGTGTATTTATGTGCATGCACACATTTCCTCTTTTGTAGGCTGATGTCAGCAACCCTCTCTTTCTCTTCTTTCTCATCCTCTTCCTCCCCCCACCAACCTGTAATCCTGGCTTCACTTTACAGAACATGGCTGCTGTTGCTCGCAAAGACAACCTTAAAACCAATATTTTCCTTGGAAATCTTTCAATGAAGACTTGTTTCTTCAGGAAGAACCGAACATAAGCATGAACATAAGCATGAACACATTGAAACATGATATTTCCAGACACAGCCTTGAGTAACATGCCACAAAGCTTTTAATGTCTTGCAGTAAATTCTCACTAAACCCACTTCTGAATTTTCTCATTGCGTTGTTCTGTTGTGCAGGAATGTTGTGTTCTGCTTGGCTCTGTTATCTGTAATTGCCTGGCCTAGCAATAGTTTGTTTCAGTTTGCCTGAATTTATTTCAGAATTGATCTAAAACTGGGCAGCACAGTGGCTTAGGGGTTATCTCAGTTGCTCTTCCCATTCAGAGTGTTCAACTTCTCATACAACTCCTCATACACTTTATCCTTAACTTTTGCCACCTCCCTCTTCACCTGCTGCCTCATCTCCTTATACTCCTGCCTACTTTTATGCGTCCATATATTTTTATGCGTCTGTATATTTAGTTTTTTAACTAAATTGACATTTAGTATGAACACAGCACACGTTTTTATTCTACCCTCCCTCTGCTGTATTTGATGCTATTTTGTCACTTGATATATACACATGAACTACGACTCTGGTTCCGAAGACTGGCGTCATCAATCAGCTATGGTCAGCTCTAACCAATGGTATAATTAACTTTTTCAGGAGCCCTCAATGCAGAGCTTAAAAAAGCAGCTTCCCCCATTATGGTGCGCTGCTTGACTTGAGGCGCGTGCCCTGATATGTCTTAGTGAGGCTGAAGGGGCTTGTTACTCCACAGCTGAGCCATACACATTTATTTCAGTGGGCTGGACAGATATTCTTAGCTTGTTTGTGTAAGAAGTGAGCACTGCCGCACCACATTGAGCCATAATGACCCTGGTTTTTACTGGCCTTCAGTGTACATGATTGGCTGTATGGACTCAGCAGTTAGAAGGGCGTGTGGGTTATAACAGCAAATGCAGCTTTTACTATGTGTGTACACGAAACATTCTGGAGTTTCATTGCCTGAAACACTGCCACCTGTTGATGGCTGATTAAACAATTTTTAAACACACAAAATTGGTTTCATTGAATGACTTCTACAACAGACAGTTGTTAGAGATTAGCATGTTTGGATTCTTCTGTACCCTCTGTACGCAGCCTGCATGATGTGCTGGTGCTCTGGTTTACTCCTGTGATGAACAGTGTGATGGACAGTTGTGTGTGTGGTTTTGCCCTTTAATTTGCAGTGGTAAATAACTGGTTATGGTGTTGGTCTGCTGATTGTAATGTTGGACTACTGAAGGTCTACAAAAATGTCATAAAATGATATAAATAAAAATCTAACAAACTAGGTGGCTGTAACTTTCTAGTTCTTTTTGTAGTTCTATTTATGACTTAAGTTAATTATATTTTATACATCTTTTTAATTATATAGAGCGGTACAAGTTAGATAACAGATGTTAAATACCACAAGAATTCCACTTTTACTGCATTTATGCCAACTGTATGACAGACTGATGACATAAATGTACTTATTTAAAAAGATAGATATAAACATTAGGGACGGCATGGTGGCATAGTGTTTAGCATGGTTGTCTCACACGGCCCGGGTTCAATTCACTGGCAAGTGTCTTTCTGTGCAGTTTTCATGTTCTCCCGACGTTTGCGTAGGTTTGTTCGTCTATGTGTGGCCCTACAATAGACTGGCAACCTGTCCACGGTGTACCCATGACTTTTGTCTTATGTGTTCTGTGATAGACTCCACCAAACCATTGTGACTTCCCTGAATTAGGGAAAAAGCGGATTAGGAAATGAATTAATAATATAAAGATTATCTATGTTACACATTTTTGTTACTATTTGGGCAAATAGCAGATGGCTTCACTATACAGAATTATTCATTGTTTGTTTTTTTTATTTTTGTGTAAACTTCAACAGATTTGAGCTGATGCGCATGTGCTGGCAGTACAACCCCAAGATGAGACCCTCTTTCCTAGAGATCATCAGCAGCATCAAGGAGGAGCTGGAGTCATCCTTCCACGAGGTCAGCTTCTTCTACAGCGATGAGAACAAGCCTCCTGACACAGAGGAGCTCGATGTGGAGGTAGAGAACATGGAGAACATTCCATTGGACCCTGCCTCCACCCTGACTCCACCTTCTTCTCAGGGGCTTACAGAGACAGCTACTTTGCCCTCTGCCCCTATGACCTGCACCTCAGTTCCTACACCCTCCACTTCAGCTTCTTCCTCAACAGCATCCCCAGCATTAGACTCACACTTCGACAACACACAGCCTTACGCACACATGAATGGTGGTCGTAAAAACGAGCGAGCACTCCCGCTGCCGCAATCGTCAGCCTGCTGAATTGCCCCACATACACGAGCCATCTCATAATATTCCTCAGCTTTGTTTGTGGTCATGTACTTTATATCGGTTGACAAACTCACGGAGTAAAGATGAGTCATTACTCAAATAGACAATGATATAATGAGGAGAAGAATTATTTGATCCCTTGATGATTTGGTTTGTTTGCCCAATGACAAAAAATTATGTCGTTTATTTTAACAACAGGAAACAGAATAGACCACAACAAAAATTTTTGGTATAAATTTATTTTAATTTTAATGAGTGAAAGAAATATTTGATTCCTTAAAGAGTATTAAACATGACTTGGCGATCAAAGAAGGTCTGATGTTTGCACACAGCTCAGGACGGATTTTGTTCCACTCCTCTGTACAAATCGTTAAGGTTTAGAGGAAGGTTTGGAAACTCAAACCTATAGCTCCCTTTACAGATTTTCTATAGGATTAAGGTCTGGAGACTGGCTAGGCCACTTCAGGAATTTAATTTGCTTCTTCATTAGCCACATGTCCATGTGCTTTGGGTCATTGTCATGTTGGAATACTAATTTTTAATGCTCTAGCTGAAGGAAGGCATTTCTCACCCAAGATGATTTGATTGTATTATTTAATGTTGTAAAGTTGTTCCTGTACACTGTTCGATGGTGGGGATGGTGTTCTTGGGGTCATAGGCTAGATTCCTGGTCCTTGAATTTATGCCAAAGAGCTTGATTTTGGTCTGAATCATTCAAATATTCATTGACAAACTTCAGTCTATAAATGTGCTTTCTTGAGCGGGGGGGTGCATGCAGACTGTTGCAGGATTTCAGTGCTTCACAGTGTAGTGTGCTACCATTTTTTTTACTGGTGACTACCATCACACTTGTCCCAGCTGCCTTGAGAATAGTGATAAGATACGTGCATGTCATTCTTGTCTAATTTCTTAGCGTTCTGATGATAATTGATCTAACATGGAGTTCCAGACTGAGGGCTGATTTTTGTCAATCTGTTTGCCGGTGGTTTTGTTCTCGATTCCAGCCTAGTGTATGTCTACAATTTTTGTCTGGCATTTTTGCTGTGAAAGACGTCAGATGTGAGAAAATCAAATACTAATTTCACTTGTTACAATGAATATTAATTTATACCTTTTTTGAAATGTGTTTTTCTGGATGTTTTTGCTGTTATTCTGTCTCTCGCTGTTGGAATAAGTAATTATACACTGATCATTGCTTTGTCAGTGGGAAAACAAACATAATCAGCAGGATCTGATGTTGTTTTCCCTCACTGTAAACAAATGTCCTACTGTAAATCAGAACAGTGCTTAATTATTTTTTACGATTGTTGTGTTATTTTAATTTGATCATCCCAGTGCAAGATTTTTTGGGTGGGACACAAAGGCTGCGTAATGCTCTGGCAATATTTAAACTGACTCACATAACCATCACACTGGGAGGCTGCAGCAGACATTTATTTGTATCATATTTTGTTGCTTTTCTTAATTTCCTAGAGAAAGTTTAAACATGTAATAGCATATTCTCGGCCAGAGAATTTTCAATTAATGTTTTGGTGTATCAATTAACAAGCCCAATTTCTGAGCACTTTTAAAGGGCTTGTGTGTGTACGTTTGTGTGCATGTTTAGAGAGGTTTCTGTGGGGTTTTTTTTTGACAGTATAAAAACACTCCCATGCCTCTGTGCCATGCTACACATCTCTCGCTCACCTGCTTGATTTATCATCAGTTCTCTATTTCAAAGTAGAGTAGCGGTTTCTTCTAGGATCATTCGCTTTCATATTTGTTCATGCTGTCCTTTGCGTGATTTTTTTTTTGGGAAAAAAAATTAATGGGGCTTTTTAAAACTGACAATTTGTTTTGCCAAAACGACATGATTGTTTTAGTCCGCTGTTTTGCCCAAATTTTGGTTGGATAAGTATTGCAGTTAATAGCTTATACTAGCCTCATGCTTTTTTTTCTTCTTGGTAAAGCAGTTTGGTTCTTCTTCCCTCTGACATCACTCTCCAACGGTGACATCATCGTGTCAGAATCTGAAAGACGCACATGTTTTAGATGAGATAAAAACAGTTTGACACCAAACAAGTACATGCTCCAAGTGCTGAACCGGATAAGAGGCATACAAGCTCAACTCAAAGTCTTGGCTATGATCATCACTTCGATGCTTGTCTTTGCAAAGACTCATTGAGGCATTGTACACAGCAGGTATTTTGTTTGTCTGGTTTATTTTTCTCTCTACAAATCTGCCAATTCTGCAACGGTCTTACAGTTGTATGTTAGACCAACAGATAATTTACACACATCATTTGGTTTGTCACTTTTGATAACTTTTTTACAGCTCTGATGTTCTTTGTCTGTACAGAAAGAAGCTGCTATTTTATCCTTTTTTTCCTTCAAGGATATTATATATATATATATAAATATACAAATATATATAAAGGAATCCTTCAGGTTTAATATTTTATGATTTCCACTACAGCCCGTTTTCTTATGCTTTATACTCTTCTAGCAAAATTTAAGAAAAAGAAAAAAAAGACGAAAAAAATTATATTTAATAAACAGATATTCCCCTTCCACTGAGAGGTTGTCTAGATTGCCACATACAATCCATTGCCTTCTGTTTTAAAACTATTATTATTATTATTATTGATATTACTGTGTTTGTATAGGTAAAAATGCCCTTGGTCTGTGTGAGTAGTTTTGGCACCCTTATACCAGCTGTCTAACATTGCACCAAGTCCTGCCCTCTAGGTGCAACCGAATCTCAGGTCAGAGTTAAGATTCATTCTCTCTCTCTCTCTCTCTCTCTCTCTCTCTCTCTCTCTCTCTCTCTGTCTCTTATATATATATCCTCTTCTCAGCTCTTCTTTGGATTTCTTGCTTTGGTATACCAGTGCTCTGTCTTGCTGCTCTGACTTCCATATGAGTGTTTTACAGTAATTTTCCTGCCCCCAGCACCTCATCCTAAAGTCAGTTTAGTGCGTTTTTCCTTTATTTCTTTTTTCAATGTAATTGCTTAGCATCTTACAGGGCTACATAGGTCATCTTAGTTTGCCTTACAAACCGCCTAACCGAACCACAAATGCAACATGCTGCTGTAGGCTGCATTCACCAACATGTGCACCAACAAGTGCAGGCGACTCAGATAGGAAGACCTGAAAACCAAATAAAGTTTTGTTTTGAATTAATCTCGCACTCATTTCAATAACAATTAAGGGTTTTTTTGGTTTTTTTCTATTTTGTCATTTGACAAGTATCACTCGTTCATAGAAGGCAGTTCTCTTCTGTAGGGTTATTTATTCTATTTTGTGTGTGTGTGATAAGTTTGAATCACTGTAAAAATGGCCCAATGTATATGAGTTTATTTTTGTTTTCCATAACTGGGGGACTTTTTTCCATTTCCTTCAAGCATTTATCTACCTCACTTTTTAAATTATATGTTTATGTATATTTGATCTCACTATTTTTTCATCTTTCTGTCCAAGACACAATTTATTGTGCATCAGTCTCTGGGTGAAAAACCTCATCAGCATCACAAATCACATGCGCTCAGAAGACTGGAGAGAGGAGGGTGGTGCAGCCAAAAACTAGCCCATAACGACCAGCCTAAATCGTATCCCTCATTGTAGGAAAAAACAGAGCAATGTATAATACTGATAATTACAGTTTTGAAATTGGACAAAAAAACAAATTTAAATTCCTGCTTTAAAGAAAATATTTTTCAGAAGGAGCAAATGGCTCGTGTTTTTGTAGTACTACGACAGGGCTGCACAAGGTTAAGACATCCTCTCTCCATTCATGAACATGATTTCCACAACCAGGATTCCTCAGATCATGCAGCTGGCTTTGAGGGTTTGGCTTTCATGATTGTATTCAAATACTGCTGAGATTGATTTTCTGCCTAAAGACAATCAGTCACATTTTAAACCAAGTACAATTATAGGTAAAACTTTACTCATACTGTCTAAATATAGACATTTTAGCCAGATAACCACTATTTTGCAGCAATTTTATTTATTAGGCTTATATTATACTTATTGCTCCTTCATGATTTGATTAATGTAGACATGCTAATGGAATTCTTAGTCCTAATTCCTCTTCAAAAATAAAATCCCTGATTCAGTGGGAATATTAGGACTGTACACAGTCATTCCTTCACTTCTCTGCTAACTCTTAGTACAGAGCATCCACATATTTGGATTTGCAGTTTTCATTAACAATCCATTTCCTAAACCCTAAGTGTCTTCTTATTCGCTAGACCCTTTATTAATTAGGATTCAAATAAAGGGTTTAGAGAATAACAATGTCGGTTTAAGGGTGAAAATGTGATTAGCGTTATCATTCTCATTATATAACAAGTACTCTATAATCTGTCCCTTTGTGAGACAGTCTAAGATTAACTCAATATTTCAACATATTCTATAAACAAACACCACAGTATATTTAAGGATTTGTACATCTGTTTCTGAATTCTGTGCAGCTCTGGTTTAAAACTCAATTTCTATTTTTTGTGCCAGACATTTGAAAATCTTATCTCCTTTTCTAAAGAAAAAAAAAAGAACATAATTATCTGGGTTCAACAATAATGTCTCTCTTTCCCAATAGGGCTACTCCTCATTCTCTTTTTAAGACCTCTCCATTTGAGATGGCTTATACAGAACTTTAGACAGTGGCTCAGTCTCAGCAAAGCGGTTTTCTAAACACTCACTGAAACAAGCAAGGCGCTAGACCATCAAAGTGTGTTTCCCACTTAAGATAAGGACCTTGAAGCACTCTCATTAAATGAAAGAACACTTTGTGCTCTGTAACATTTCACCAACCCTGAATGTTCCACTTCATAGCACTTAACATTCTTTCTGTGATTGTAGTAGTTTTCTATAGGAAGAATTTCATGGCCAGTGATTTGGGAGATCTGGGTGGAAATTGCTGGAACTATGTGCTGTGGCGCAAAAAAAAGACATGTGTGGGACAAAAACTGAATCCAAATCCCCCTTCTTTAAAAAGGCCTTGTACTTGTGTTATTGCATATGTATATGATTGGGAGTGTATCACTTAGATGTAGTGCTGTAGATGTTGATGTCTTTATATTGAGAAATGACTATACATCAGTGATATTTATTTGTTTATTTGTTTTTATTTCTGTAATGAAATGGACAAAAGGGTTGGCTTGTTCCAAAGTGAATGTCAGTTTTTGTTAAATGCTGCCAAGATCCCTAGTTAACTGTAGGTTACAAATCTACTACAGAAACACAGACTCACAAATAGGACAGTGATGTCCAGTAGATTACGGGTAGTCATGAGAAAGGTAAACATGACTAGATTTTTTTTTTTAAAGGCAAAACGTTTACAGTAGATATATAGCGCTTCTTGCAATTAGCGATCTTTGCAAATCTGAAAATTGAGCGACTGAAAGGTTGATTTTTGTTTCTTTTTTAAGTATCATTCATTTTTGTTGCTTTTCCTCAGAATACAAAACCTCAGGTTTCGAGAAGATGCATCGATGCATTTGAATTGCAATAATGAGCTTGAGGTTTTATACACATCATTTTACAGGCACTGTTATTTTGCTTGGCATTCCGCAAATTTAAAACAAGTAATGTAAAGGGGCCTTGTTTTACTGTACTGAAATATTTTTAGTCAATAACGCTTCGAACTTTACTGTTTTTGCAAAAGAACTCTCATCTTTATGTCACTGAGCTGATTTGTTGGAACTGCTCAGCTGGTCTTCTCGTGAATTCTGTATATGAGACTCGCTTTATTTTTATTTTCTCCTCACTTTTAAAACTGACGGTATACTTTTTACATGACATTGGCTTAATGTGTAATTGAAGAAGTTTCATGTATTTGCTTTTTTTCTTAAATTTTGAATAAAAAATAGTGAATGGGACAAAGTGCTATTGCTGAGTTTTGAGTCTTTATTTATTCTACTTTTGTTGCTTTACCAGATTATTAATGCGCTTTTTTATTTTTGCCCTGTTGTTGGCTAGTCAGCATTTTGACGATTTCTGAGTCTAGTTGGCATAACATGACTTGGATAATGGTCTGAAGTTGAGACGCCAGTCTTTGTGGGCTTGCCATGCTGGCACGGGCAGGAACATGGATGAGTGCTGCTCTTCTCTGACCATAATGGAGGGAAAGGTAGAACACAAAATCACACAGGTACCTGCAGACAAAGACAAGCCACACTCTCACAGATCAAATCAGTATCAGGTCATTATTTAAAACTGTGATTTAACTTTTAGTAATATTTAATTCAATCACAAACCTCCCAGCATCCCTAGAGTAGGTCACATCCAGTCCACGCCTATTTAAGCACTTGACAGTTGATTTTATATCTATAATAGAGTCCAGCCATTCTGTTTCTCCTAGTATACAAATGTTATCAACTGGACAGAAGCCACACACATCTCTGTCTTTGTAGCCAATGTTCTTGCCAGTTTGTTCCAGAATAATGCATTGGACTCCTGAGGCTATGCCCACATGGATCACCATCTAAAAATCAGACACTTAATACATTGAGGAACGTTTTATGTTTCTAAACTGTAACAATGTTAAGTGATTGTAATAAAGTAGTTGGACATTGTGGTTACACATAAGAATATTGACTGATATTTATTTCTCAAGCTTTAAATGTTCTCACACATTCAAGATTCTGTGGCAATTTAGTGTAATGAATCCATTTACCAGAATGTTTTTGAGGTAGCAAGGGGGAAACCCACAGGCACATAATTCAGTTTATTTAATGCATCATTGTTTTCTTTTTGATTAAGGAATTGTGGAATTCTAGAGCAGACATTTGGGCACTGTGGAGGGATTTGAACGAGCAATATTGACTTATTTGCTTACTTCGTAATTACCACAGGTTAAGTGTCAGGGCAAAACAAGAACAATGAAATCTGTCTTTTTAACTTTGGTTTGAGATTATGCCATATTTCAGCAATCAATTTTTGAGCTTTTGAGTAACACAGAAATCTCAACTATGTGAATTTCAATGTTTTCTCCAAGTCCCAGTCGCATTAGAGCCTGTAAGAAAGTAATCAACTGCATTATTTGTTGCCTTGTATTATCTTTAAATTTGCAGTAAATGTTACAATTTGTGTTAAAATCCTACATCGTAAAAAAAATACACAACAAAAAAATTTAATAAACAATTTACATTTACAATATTTTACTGATGTGCTTAAGCATCCAGATGAACAATCTGAAATGGATTAAAAGAAGGTGAAACACTTAGCAACCAAACATTGCATCCAGATTCATTTGTTTTTAACTTTATAATATATTTATAATGCATATTTTATAAGCAATACAACTATTGCGTGGAAAACTTGCAACTAAGCAGAGTATTTTTAGAAGATTATTTACATGGTTCCTATTCTCTATTTCAGATGAACACCACACCTTTTATACTAATCAAAATGTCTAAGTTATTTTACAAATCTGGTTGGGGCCATCGCATTAATCACAAACAGATATTTATATCAATATGTAAACATATTTAATACAAATATTTCTACATCATTCATTAGAATTATGCAATCGTATTCTAATCGTATCTATTAAAGCACTAACAGAAGTCCAATCATCAATCTTCCTCCACTGAGTATAAACAAACAGCTGAAAGACAACCTTAACTGCTTCCCAGCTTGGGTTCACCAGATACTGCCGGAATGGACCAAACCCTAAAAGGAATCATATAAACAGGAAAAATGATTAATGGACTGAAAAATGAATGAACCCAAGGAAGATGAGAAATAAGCAAAGAGTAAGTAGTAAGCAAAGAATTCTCACACCTGTAATGACAACCAGCTCTGCTTTACACTCCATCGTCTTCATGGAATAACAATAATTTATATTGATTATTTCTTATTACGTTCATTCCGTCCACCGTGTGCCTGTAGATTTGAAGGATGAAACTTTTGTTACTATTAATACTTTAGAGTCTGAATCATCGGCCGTGTAACTCGATTCCTCCGAATCATAAACATTTCGTTCTTTATACAGGATTTATTTATGATGTCTATTTGCCCTGGTCTGTCCTAAAGTTTACACACTCCAATGTTCTAACGAAAAATGGCTGAATAATAACAGTTAATCTAAATAATACAACTTGATAAAACTTCTTGGGGGTTTTTTTTCAGTTAATATTTCATAATCAAAAAAGGCCACCATATTAGCATAAAATCATTTTACGTAAAAGTCTAATAGATAAATCGCCTGCCCAAATATTCATCTTCGGAATTTTCGCGCATTCCTTGTGCTGCCATGTGAACATTTGAGAATATTTGGTAGTTAATGGTGAATCAAAGGATTCAAATCTCACTCCGTTCGTTTCATAGAAATCGTTGTTCGCAAAAATGGAATCTTAAAGGGATTCACAGTCCACTGCAGGATAAGGTTGCATTAAAACAACTCTTCAGTTTCCATCTTTATCCACAAGGGGGAGCCAGATTCCATCCCAGGGCTTCTGAAGTGTTTTCCTCACATCCTCTGAGGAGTGAATCGTTAGTGAGTGCCCCTCCCTCCTTCTCGTCCTCGGTCCGGTTTAACCTTCCAGCAAACACCGTGCGTCCTGCACACATGCGGATGAAAACGAAGAAGTAACGTTAAGAACCTGATTTACAAACTTAACAACAATATGCTTCAGTTTAAGAGGTCGTTCGACAGCGAAAAGCTTCAGCTGCAGGAACTGAATCAGAGGTTGGGACATTACCTGTCCAGAGCCAAGTTACTAGAGCAAGAAAACGCTCGCCTGGTAGCGGAAATAAACACGATCAGAAAGAACAGATGTACCGAATGGGAAAGCACGCGCTTAGCCGAACTTACAGAGATGAGGAGAGTGGTAGAACAACTGTCTTTGGAGAAATCCAGAGCGGAGATTGAGCGAGAGAATCTGCGCAAAGAACTTCAGCTGTTCAAGGCTATGCGCTCCGACGAGTGCGCACTGAGTAAAAGCGTTGATGGCGAGCTGAAAGGTTGTGAAAAGCAGCTTCTCCATGCTCTAAAGACCAACAGTGTTTTAGAGGAGCGCCTGCTGCAACTGCAGAATGAATGCGCGCTTTTGCAGGATGCACACAGGAACCAGGTTGCGCGTCTCAGGAATCAGGTTCACACTCGGGTTTTACCTATTGTCACTCAGACTTATCGCGGGCCACCATCACTTACTGCAGAGGAAATCCAGGATTATGCGCTTGGTCTGTCTGAAAGCTGGATGGAGACCTTTGAAATGTATCGACAGCAGGTTGAAGAGATGGAAGAATCCATAAAAGCAGATCAGGTGAGACTTGAAGATATTAGAAGAGAGAAGTTGGAGTACGCTTCAGATCTGAACAAGCTGCGAGCGGAGATGGAGAAACACATACAGATACAGCTTCAGCTCGAGGAGCATCTCGTGGGCATGCAAGAGAAGTTTCGGAAAGATGTCAGTCAGTATCAGGTGTGTGAACAAAAATTTGGGAATAAGCGGGTAAGAAGATATTGATCTCTTGATGCATTATATTTTAATTGAATTCAATTTGGTTGTTTTTATCAAGTGTTTTTATGGAACATAAAGTAACAATTAAAACATTCTCAATTAATTTAAGAAGGAAATGACAAGAAAGCCATGGCAAGAAACAAGTTCTCTCTGATGGTACGAGGAAGAAACCTTGAAAGAATCTAGTCTGTATATATAAAATCATATACAGCTAGTGGGAGTTTTATGATGGAAGTATATCTTGCCTACATCCTCAAAGGCATCTTTGCTTTCAATTACCAAAAACTTCAGAAGTCATAATACATCTCTGGATGCTGGTTCATCCCTTATACTGATTGAACAGCCTCAGGATCCTTACAGGGTCATGTTTTCTATTATTGCTGTCTGGGGACTTTCCTGAGTCAGATTGAGTCATGTTTTCTGTCCACCAGTGTGTCACACAGGCTGAAAGGAAATAATTTTTGCTGAATTTTTAAGTGTTTGTTAAAAGATTTGTTTGATGTTTACTGTTCCTCTGGAGAACACCGTTTTCTCCTCAGAAGAAATTTCAAGTAGAACATTTCTCCACTGAATAATCCTATTTGTCAAATGAATATTTTTTAATTAAAGGTGTGGCACAAACCAAAATTATTTTTAGTGGTTAATTATTCTTAGTGGTTAGAAAATGCCAGTCACTTTTAGTAAATAATGTTGAAAAGGTTTTTTTTTTAAATATGGTAGTTAAAAAAAATGTCTTAGCCTTAAAAATAATTCTGCATGATGCTGCATATTTTAAGTTTCGACTTCTTAAGAACTTAGTTTAATTGTCCCTATAAAGATCCAGTCTGCTTTGACAACCATCAAAACAAAAAAGGAATTAAAGGTTATCGCGACATCTTGTGCTTGATTAATCATTTAGTGACCTCTAGGCCTTTAGTGGCTGTGAGCCAGTTACCAGGCATCTGGCTTTAAATGGATAAATAGACATGTAATGTGGTAAAGTGTTGGAAGAGATCTTCAACAGGTGCTTTAAACCACTACAGGAAATATCTTAAATTATTATTATTATTTGATAGCCCCTAAATAATTAAATAAATGCTTTGTTGTATTAAAAAGGCGAACTAGTAACATTTCATTACACCCATAGCAATATATCTACTAAACATGGTTATAATCCAGAAACAAAGATGCTCATAGAGGCCATTCTGCTGATCAATAGCAGGAGAAGTCTGGAATAATAAAAGAACATTTCTTTGTTACAGATGCTTGTTGAAGAATTGGAACATGAACGCATCCATCTGGCAAACAACATTTCAGAAAAGCTAAAGGATCATCATGAACTCCTGCAGGTCAAAATGGGACTTGGCATGGAAGTGGCTGCATACAGGTAAAATTTCTCTGAATACCATACACATCTGTCTTTCACATAAGTGAGTACACCCCTCTAATTTCAGCAAAGATATTATTATATCTGCTCAAAGGACAAAACTAGAGAAATTAAGTTTGTATATATTCAGGATTAGTCAATATGCAGCTTGTTTACTAGTATAGATTTATAGTTCTCTGAAAATAACTCAACATACAGTCAAACAAATAGTCAAACTGGCAAAGTGAGTGAACCAAGTGAACATGTTCAGTGTCAAAAATTTTTGAGCACCATTTTTATCCTCCTGGGCATGTAAGAGTATCCGCTCTAATTCCTCCCAAAGGTGTTCTGCCAGTCAAGTTCATCCACACCGGACTCTATCGTCCATGTCTTTATATACCTTGCTTTGGGCACTGGTGCACAGTCATGTTGGAACAGAAAGGGGCCAGCTCCAAACTGTTCAGTGGAAATGTCCAAAATGTATTGGTATTCTAAAGCATTCACTTTTCCTTTTACTGGAACTAAGGGGCAAACAAACTCCCATTATAATCCCCCCCTCCACCAAAATTTACACTTGGCACAATGCAGTCAGACAAGTACTGTTCCCTTGGCACCCACCAAACGCAGACTTGTCCATCAGATTGCCAGATGGAGAAGTGCGATTTGTCGCTCCAGATAACGTATCTTCACTGCTCTAGAGTCCAGTGGCGTCATGCTTTACACCACTGCATCCGACACTTTGCATTGCACTTGGTGATGTATAGCTTGGATGCAGCTGCTCAGCTATGGAAACCCATTCCATGAGGCTCTTTGTGCACTGTAGCCGGGTTGCTATTGTTCCCAAACATTTCCATGTTTGTAAAATATTCCACAGTTGACTGTGGAATATTTAGGAGGGAGCATATTTCACAACCGGATTTCTTGCACACCTGGCATCCTATTACAGCTCCATGCTGAAATTCACTGAGCTCCTGAGAGTGAAACAGTTTTTCACAAATGTTTAGGTGATTCCGATTATTTGGATGGGTGAGCACACACTTTTGGAAAATATAGTGTACATATATATTTAGCCTACTATTATACTGGATTTGAAAATCAACTCTCATTGTTTCAAATTTGAATTTTCAAATCACTAAATAAAAACGAATAACATTGTAACATGCTATTTTAATGTTTTCATGTCTTTGGTTGGTATTTTTTTATTATAGTATTTGGTAAATATTTCCAAAACTACGTTTTTTAAAACAAGAATTTTAAATTGAACTCTAAAATCTCTAAAACTCTAAAATCTAAGGTCTTAAAGTTAATTTAAAACTGCAATCAAAATACCATGTCATATATAATGCCCAGCTCCGCAATATCGTTCAGTGAGTTCTGGAGTTTATTTTTAAAAGGGCAGAGATTTGCACTGCCCTTTTGCCTTGCCAGGGATTCAAACTCAGCTTGTGTCAATGGTTTTAAATCTAATATGAAAGACTGTATATATAT
>JAOTRA010000029.1:12425212-12435701 GCA_026260255.1 Pseudolaguvia tuberculata
CGCAACCCTCCCCATTTATCCGGGCTTGGGACCGGCACTAAGAATGCACTGGCTTGTGCAACCCTAATGGCTGGGTACTAGATTTACTTTCTAGTACACAGTTTATTTCCATTTATTGTCTTTTTCAGTGGGGTTTAACTATAACTGAGTAATCAGTTGCAGATCGTATTAAAATTTCAACAGGGGATGCACTGCCTGATTTTACTGCCTGAAATCACAGCCACAGTCTGTTGGAAAGCATATTATTAATGTGGCGGTTATTTAAGAATTAAGAGGGAAACTAAGTCTGACTTATTTTAGAATGTACAAAAATCCATTACGCCAATTGGGGAAGAAAAGGTTTATAAGGTTGTCAAAGCTTGAAATCACCCATCATGTGACAGTGCCTGCATTACTATAAAACTTTCCATTGATGGATGAATGTACAACTTTTAGGCATTTTTTTAAACAAAAATTTATTAAACTACACGTAGCAAAGTTCACTGACGTGGGTTAACACCTCATGCATCCCTTTAAGACAAACTATATGAAAAATAATTTATGACAGTCCAGAGACAACATTATTGTATTGATTATAATACTCTACTATTCCTTTACTTTTTTCTCATGTGTAAACACCTATATACATTTTTCTGAATACACATTTCTATTTTTAGTCACAAAAGTGTGAAAATGTTTACACGTTAACTGAACTGCACATACATGTATTTAATTGATCAGTACCAGGTAATGTCTTATATATCATTTAAATTTTTTTAATTCATTTATCTTTGTTCATCTTCTAACCCGCTAATTCTGGGTCACATGTGTCTGCTGGAGCCTATCTCAGTGCTAATAGAGTGAAAAGTTGGGGTACATCCTGGACAGGTCACCATGCAACACCTTGCTAACCAATAGGCCATTGTGCTACAATATTTCAAATTGTTTTATTTGATAAAAACCTTTATAATATTACGTTGGTTTTCAGGATTATGAGAAAGATTAAAATAAGTTGGTTGACACACACTACTTACAACAGATGGTTATAATTGGTTGATTAAAATATTGATCCAAGAATTCCAGCATCACATTCTACTTGAGCAGAAGCATGTCCACCCAAGGGTATTATAGGTGTTATGGCTGCATGGTAGGAATGTTGATGGTTTAAAAAATGTTACTGAATCTTCTGTAAGATTTGCCTAGTCTTCTTTATTTAATATATTGAACAACATTTAGAAAATAGATTTGTATCATACATAAAACTTAAAGTTACAAGCCTTACAAAATAAGATATATGATTTGTTGAATTTAGCATATCCCTAAAAAAACATTTCATTAAATTCCAATTTAATTTGGCTTACACTTGATTGGACACTGTACAATATAGTGAAATGTTGAAATGTTTTTCTTTGCATATGGCATCTTGAAAGGTTGGGGTCAGAGTGCAGCTATGATGCAGTGCCCCTGGAGCAGGAAAGGTTCAGGACTTACTTGTGGTAGGTCTTGCCTAGACCTTCCTGGTTTTTTTCTTTGCGGTAGTGGGGCTTGGACCCAAGCATTCATGGTCTTCCAATAAACAACTCAGCACCTTAACCAATTCATCCACCACTACCCCACAACTAGAAAATTGTACCCATTTGCAATTGTTTTGGGCGGCGTTGTGGTTAGCACGGTCGCCTCACAACAAGAAGGTCCTGGGTTCGATTCCCGGGCCGAGGATCTTTCTGTGCAGAGTTTGCATGTTCTCCCTGCGCTTTCGTGGGTTTCCTCTGGGTACTCCGGTTTCCTCTTACAGTCCAAAAACATGTATTTTAGGTTGATTGGTGATTCTAAATTGCCCATAGGAGTAGGTGTGTGTAAGTGGTTGGTTGTCTATGTGTGGCTCTGAGATGGACTGGCGACCTGTGTGCGCCGGGATGGGCTCCAGCGGACCAATGTGACCCCGACTTGGGAATGAGCGGGTAAGAAGATGAATGAATGAATGAATGAATGAATGAATGAATGAATGAATGAATGAATGAATGTCTTTTTTTCTTTATCTACACAAGTGTTTTGCTTATTTAATTTCAGGGTTTAATGAGTCCCTTTAAAAATACCCGCGTTGTCCGGCGCTTGTTCACGTCACTCCAAACCTGCCCCCGCTCCCCCATCCCAACGGTGTGTATCTCTTGTCAGGTTCAGCGCGCGCGCGCACGCACGCACGCACGCACGCACACACACACACACACAGCTGGAATACGGCTTGCTTCTCGCGTACGTTCAAACCCACGACTCTGTTTCTGGACCTGTGCGGTTGGTGTTAAACCCTTCTGTGCACCGATGTTATTAAAAGTCGTATATTTCCCTTGGTGAGCGATTTGCTTTTGGTTAAATCGGTGCCGGATGCGTGTGTTGACGATTTGTGTGGCGCGCTCAACCCATCGGACCGCTACAGAGAGAAGAACATGGCGTCGGAAGGAGCGAAAGGGGAGCAGCCGCCTCCGCTGCAAACACTGCTAACCGCTGGCCACGGAAGCGTCGAGACGGTGAGATAACACACGCATCTTTAGCGTTTTCGCTCTCATCTTTTAAATTATACAAATATACAATTGCAAGAAAGGATTGAAATCTGACATTTCTGTAAATATTTATCCGCGCGTTAATGTTCAGCTCCTCCAGAGTCTAGAGGTGGACTGGTGGACTGAACAACATCGATCGCTTTCAATAAAACACTGTAAACGATGCTGACTTCAGTTTTGTGTTGTTTATAACGCGTTGTTGTTGTTGTTGTTGTTGTTGTTGGTGTTGGTGTATTTTCATTCAGTGAAGCTTGTTTATCTTCTAATATAAATCATCTAAATTATGTTATCATTAGTAAGCAGGGATGCATTTATTTATTTATTTATTTATTTATTTATTTATTTATTTATTTATTTATATTTTACAATCATAATGAAATTTGAATGTCTTTTCTATTGTCTCCTCTTAAACACAAGTCAGAATTGAATGGTTGGTTATTTGTATTTCTTTCAGATAAACATCTCTATAATCCCAGAATCATTTTAGACATAATGTTATAATAAATAATAAAGTCAGGAAATAAATAGAATACATTAATATTTACATCTGAATTATGTTAACTGTGTCCTGTATATACATACATCAAAAAGGCATTGACATAAAAGAGAAAGGCTCAATATCCCAATCCAATCCCAATTCCAGACCTTCTGATTATAAACCTGTAAACATTTTGTTGATGTTTATTTAAGGTATATGATCGATCTGCATACTATCCTGCTGATCAGATGAAAATGTGTCTTAGCCCTTCCTTAGGGATCTGTAGTGAGGCCTGTCCAAATATCGATCAGTCCTTCAAAATGTTCAGATCTGTCTAGAATATTCAATAGGGGCCTGTCTGTTTCACCTCTACTTTAAATCATCAGATTATTAAAATTTCACACTAGTTTGCAGAATCTGCATGCGTAGATGTGCTATAATACATCAATAAAATACATCAAGGAAAGCTGTGAGCAGGTCTGAGAAGAGAATAGGAAGGTGGGCAGAGAGGAGGGAAGGTTAAGGCATGTTCACTGGAGATGTTTTTAAATTGGTCTGAATTTTAGTGACTCAGCTGACATAGTAGCATATCATACAGCCAATCCGAGCTGTTTTAACAGTCTGAGGCTCACTTACGTTTACTGTTCGACAAAACAGGTGCTCTGGGTATACCACTATTCCCCGGGTTGCACTCTGTCAGACATAAATCTCATGACAAATCTCAATCCATGTCTCGTGGGTTCAGCACCTTCTGTCAAAAGCTTGCACGGGGATGGTAGCGTTTCAAGCATGTATTTGACGTAATTTATTCTCTGTGCCCACGCAGGAACTTCTTTTGTTTATTCCCAGTAGGATCTGATTCACAGAAAGAGTTTCTGTTTGACAAGAACATTGTCGGCGGGTGGGTGGGCGGCTGTTCCATCTGGAAAGAGATTTCTGACAGAATGGATTTTTCTTAATTAATGCTTAGAAGCGAATATTTTACTGAAATATTTTTTCGTGGGTTTAAGGTTACATATCTGTTTGAGTCTGTCATCTTCAAGACAGATCATTTCGCACCTGTTTTCCAGGGAAAGGGAGGATACATTATGTGTGCAGGGCTTGGGTCATTTTCAATTCATATTTATAGAACCTGGATTTTCTAACGGGGTAAAACTATAGGCATGTTTCCCACTCACTCTTCTGTAGATTTGCCTGGTAGATGTTTATAACACGTGTATTCTTTAAAATGAAGAAATATGATCGTTCATGCAAAAATCTGATTGCTGCAGATTATATACATGTAGTTTTCAGTAACTGATAAACTGATATTAGAATATGAGTGTGGTTTGAAGGACATTTTAGGCAGTATTTGATCAATGAGAAATGGTTACACCTATAAGTATTTTAAAGCAAAATAGAGAATAGATTTTCCCAAGTTTCCCAAGTGAACAATTTTTAAGATTTCAATGTTCTAGGCATGGTCGGTTTTAATGCCTCTCAAATGGCTTCTTCTGTCCTATTTAAGTGTATTGGTGCCCCTCTATATCAGGTAATACAATCTAATAGACTATACAAATATTTGTATCGTAACAAAGAGTAGCATTATTTATCTGATATGAAACTAGTTTTTTTATTCAGCTGTTTAGATAACAAATCTTAAATTTGAAAATGCTTATTTTATTATTCCTACCCCCACATATTAACCTGCCAGTAAATCCCGTTCAAAGGCTCAGACTCAGGCGTTTTCCTAGAACACTGTAATAGTCCCTGAGCTCCAGGCTGGAAAAATGCTCTTTGCCAGCAAAAAGCTTATTGATTTATAAGTATTATGGCTGTTTTATAAGATATTTAATAAAAGAGCCAGTCAGGGCTGTTTAAAACTACCAATACAGCTAACAATCACAATAGTATATCTAACCTTGTATATCGATAAATATTTAGTTTTAAGCTGATTCATGTTTATGGTATCTTAGCTCACTGAAGGGCGAGAGACAGGAGGTACCCCTCCAACCTGTAGGTTGCCAGTTTATAGTTTTTATGTGGATTATAATCAGTAAAAAAGACCAAATTACATACTTACTATTACACTACTAAATTATAATGCCACCATCTACAGTAATGACACAAAGTTTATGTGATCATATTTTGCACTAGTTCTAAGAGTACTAAAAGAATGATACTACGAAATCTTATTAACATCTCAGCATCGGGTTTAATGAGGATGTCTTGGCAGAATTTAAATATATTTTAGCTTTTGTATTCTAACCATGACATTGTAGTATTTATCGATGATACCAACAGAATACAAACTCAAAAATGTCTTGTGTCTAAAAATAATAGCAATAAATGCTGTGCTGGACAAGTAATTATGGTGTTAACGCATTCATTAATTTACATATACATTTATTTTGTTTTAAAAGTCTCACTAGCTCAGAATACACATACAGATAATGAATGTATCACAGAACGGGTGGAGTGTTGATGTTGAGTAATACAGGTTTCAGATGGATGTCATCAGGCATCTCAACCAATGAGAACATTTAGGGTGGGTCTAATCACAGAAATCAAAACAGAGAAATGGAGAAGGATATTTATTTCTTAATTAGCATGGTCGCTTCACTAGAAGAAGGTCCCTGGATCGAATCAGGGTCTTTCTGTGTGGAATTTGCATGTTCCCCCTGCGCTTGCGTGTGTTTCCTCCCGGGTACTCGGGTTTTTTCTCACAGTCTAAAAACATGTACATTAGGTTGATTGGTGATTCTTAATTGCCTATATGTCAGTGTGTGAGTGTTTGTGCGTGAAGCTACAGAAGAAGGAGACTGTCTTTGTAGACACAAGCTGATATTCAGTTTAACCACTATGTAAGTCTGAACTGTGTGAATCTGCCCTCTTCATCTTTAAGTAATGATTATCTTTTTTTACTCAAATTGTCGTTGTAAGCTCTTTGTTGTATCTCTTTCCAGGAAAGACTAGCTGTCTGACTATGTCACACTAACCCTTTTGCCATCAAGAATCTTATCAATTGTTCAAACCTTGCATTGCTTTTCTTCTTTCCAATATACATTCTGTGATTGTTTCAGAAATGTGAGTTGAACATGGACAACCTAAGCAAACCAGAGCTCCTGACTCTTCTGAGCATTATGGAGGGGGAGCTGGAGGCCAGAGACATGGTGATTGAAGCTCTTAGGGTGAGTGAATTTCTGTCAGTATGTACTAGTGTACGGACCCTTTTTTCTCAATCGATTAAGGCAGGGTTCAGGAACCTATGGCTCGTGAGCCAGGTGTGGCTCTTTTGAAGATTGCATCTGGCTCGCAGATTTCGGCTTTTCTGATAAAACATAAAATATTATCACTTGTTTTAATCCATCCATCGATTCTCCACTGCTCATGTCCTGTTCAGGGCTGCAGTTGGCTGCAGGAGTAATTGTCCTGTGAGAAATCAGACATAGCCCCTCCCCCTTGTTTAGCGTCGTCGTTCTAGATTTCCGTCGCCGGTGTTTACGTCGCGAATCATTAAGGATAATTAACGATCACAAAGTGCCGTTGATAATTTTTGTTCTTGCGTGCTATTTGTTCCTTTGCTCCTGATTAACCCCGTGTTTTGAGTTGTTTTAAGTTCCATTTAAGTTTCCCCGTGTTTTAGTTTCATTTCATGTTCAGTCTGGGAATCAATAAATACGTGTTACCTGCAACATGGATCTGATCTCAGTTAATCCATTCCATGTTCATTATTTTAATGGGATTATAATAGCTCACGTTGGCCGTTGCTGGGTAAACAGGTAAACGCCCTCTTTTGAAAAATATATTTAAATGGCTCTCAGTGAAATAATTTTTCCAAATATTTTGCTTTCATGGCTCACTGAGTCAAAAAGTTTTTAAGGAGTTGAAACAATATTGTAAATTTATTCTTTCTTCTAAAGTTGCCTTAAAAATGGTGCAGATTAAAGTATAGGTCATAGAGGTATAAATCTGAGTGATGTCTTAAATATGAGTAAATATTCATTCATTCATCTTCTTACCCGCTTATTCCCGAATCCAGGGTCACAGGGGTCTGTTGTGCCTATCCCAGCACACATAGGGCGAGAGGCAGGGGTACACCCTGAATGGGTTGCCAGTCCATCTCAGGGCAACACATAGTCAAACAACCATTCACACACACATTCACTCATATGGACCATTTACAATCACCAATCCACCTAATCTGCATGTTTTTGGACTGTGGGAGGAAACCAGAGCACCCGGAGGAAACCCACACAAGCGCGGGGAGAACATGCAAACTCCGCACAACTCCCTGGATCCAAACCCGGGACCTTCTTGTATTTTTTCAGTATAAATGAAAAAATACTATTTATTCACTGTAATTTGCTTTTGCACATTATTTTAAATATACTGTAAATTGTATTTTAAATCAATTACAGAGATTCTTCATTTGCAATTTCATTTTGAACGGGAGAAGCCGAGCTTAAGAAATTCTTCATTGCTTGCGGTCCATTAGAAATGAGAATTTGGATCTGGAACACACTGTTTACTATTAGTAGCTCTGTTTCCCATAGATTACCTATAGTTGTTTACTATAGTTCTTTCTATAGTATGTCATATACTTATAGTAAGTGTAATATGTCCCAGAGCAAACACATACCAGCCAATCAGCAAGTTGTGCCTACCATTTAAAAAATAAAAATAAAAAGGAAGTGTTGTGGCGAGGGTTTATTCTGTCATCCAAATCAGTGTCAAATTTATGATAAGTGACACAGAATAAAAAATATATAATTATATTTTAGTTTGCAAGATTGAAAAAACTTCATAGGCGACTGTTTAGAGAAGTGTGTTGCTGAAAAAAATCATCTGAAAGTACTGCTAGTGACACTAGCAATCTAGGAACAAGCAACAAAAGAAAAAAGAGGGATTAAAAACCTCATCCAACTGCTGGATAGGAGATATAACATTTCCTCTTACACATATTTTAGCCACATTGTAATTTGACGGTTTACAATGAATATAGGAATAAAGTTTGGGCAGAATATCATGCTATGACAGATTTGTGGTTTAGCCAGACGATTAAACCATATCTACGATATAACCGTAACTACTGATGACAAGACTACCAAACTTTGTTTGGGAAGAGCTTGTTTAAAGAAGAATATGTTTTTTTAATCATTAAAATTTTATTTTGTTTAAAATTTTATTTTGTTTAACGGATATTTAATAATCTATAATTAATCCTGGAATAATATAATTTTTTAAAATTAAACTTAAATGAATTTACATAGCAATGACTGCAAGAAATAATATCAAGAAGCTATCTATTTGGTAAAAAGGCAGACTGCATCTGGTGGACCAAAAGGAAACTAGAATACTGAATCAAGAAAAATCTAAATCTCGAAATCTTGCCTAGTAAACATGCCTAGTAAATAGTACAATAGAATACAGTAAACCACAGTCTGCTTGTTTCTTCTAGTAAAGAATATTACAGTATTTACTACAGTTTATCCGTTCACTATATGCTGCATTAAGTTATATATTGTAATATTCTATAGTTTATGATTTAACTTACTGCACTAAATCCTAAATTAATCTATAGTTTTGTTTATTGTGGGTCTGTTTGTTTACTTGGTTGTGACTGTTCTTCATTCATCTCCATCTTTCCTCCCACAGTTGATACACATACATATGATTTAATGAAGAGTATATACAGCTGCATATTGAGGGAGATTAATTAGGAGTGGACAGACCATTTATTATTAAGAGTTCAGCAGCTGTATTAAAAGATATGCAAACTTACTGTTGTAGCACTTTTCAGCAGCAAATTGAAACAAATTGGTAGCGAGTCATATGCTTGATGATATTTTCCATTCTTGTATTGAGAGGACGTCGATTTTAACAGTGTGAAAATAATCAGGTACCATTATTATCTTCTAAACATCATTTGAGATAGAATGTATGGAATGTACAAGGAAAACAATTGTGAATGAAGGAAGAAGACTTTTTGATTCACATATTTTAACCTACAGTAATGTGTAAAGAAGAGTAGAGTAATATATTGACTCCTTTATATCATCATAAAAGTGTTATGATGGACAAATGATTGAACACAGTCTGAGCTCTGTGCAAAATTTGTGTTGTATCAACATGACACATGTCGTCATTTAATCTATTTCTTATTACTGATACAGTATCAGCTTAGTCTGTTATTAAAGAATAATCAGATTTTACATATACCCAGTCATGCAGCATGATAGTGACAAATTAGCTGTCAGGTTGCTGTGTAGATTTGTAAAAGCTGTAAGACCATTTAAAATTTATTTTTTTATTTAATTCCTGCTAAACACTGGTACCAGTCTTTGCGAAGACATGCAGGAAGAAGCTTAAGCATAAAACAGATTCATCTTGTTGGTCATTTCCTATTCATTTCTTTGATGGCTCATTAGTAACAAGGCACTAGTGTTGCTGTGCAGCTGTTACTTTGTTTAAATGGAGCCTTTCAGCATGCCATGAATGTGTTCACTGCGAGTACCACGTGACACTGCGGCAGGACCGTCACTAGGCCAATCTGGCAGCAGGCTCTGAAATAAGTGGTGTGTGCTTGTATATCTGTGTTACAGCAAAAGAGAAGGAGTACAAGCGGTCAGATTTAGCTCTTGAGCTATGCATGGCTATTTTTATTTTTGCGTGTCAGTTTGAGGCTATAAAGATTCTAGACCTTTCTTATGTTGTGCGTTATTAAATTGTCCTGTTTTATTACACTAGCAATTTTTTTATCATTTACCATTATTCCACTTGAGCCAGAATGGTTTTGGTAATTATGTGTGTTATGTCAGCCATTGAACATATAAAGTTGCTTTATATTTTGCACGTTAAGTTTGCTGACAGTGCAGTGCGTAATTAAGCTCCTACAACTTTTCTATGTCTAAACTAGTCATCCCAGTTTCTTTTTTTAAAACAGTCTCTCTGAATACACTTTGTTAGAAAGTAAAAACAAAAAAGGCTTTTTATGAGTTTACCTGTCTGTGTTTACGCTCTATATTAAATATGACTCTATACATCATTTCAACCACTGACTTGCATGTCAAAGCTGTAAAACTAGCAGTCATATTTTTTGAGCAGACAACCTGCATAAAAATAACTAAAATGAGTAC
The DNA here is from genome assembly GCA_026260255.1 of Pseudolaguvia tuberculata. Classification (NCBI taxonomy): domain Eukaryota; kingdom Metazoa; phylum Chordata; class Actinopteri; order Siluriformes; family Sisoridae; genus Pseudolaguvia; species Pseudolaguvia tuberculata. Next base: position 12,435,346 of record JAOTRA010000029.1, read on the forward strand.
AACATGTAGTGAAATGTTTTCTTCGCATATCCCATCTTAGTAAGTTGGGGGTTAGAGAGCAGGGTCAGCTATTGTACTGCGCACCTGTAACCAGGAAGGGTTAAGGGTCTTACTCAAGGACCCAACAGTGGCAGACTTGAGCCCAGGTCTTTGTTGGCAGTGGTGGCTAGAATCCAGTCTTCCTGGTCTATCGATCAACAATTCTGCACCTTAACAACTGAGCCACCATCGCCTATTTTGTCCAATTATTTGTTCTTCTTGTTCTTCTTCACCTTTCGCCTGCTCCCGTTAGGGGTCACCACAGCGGATCATTCTTCTCCACCCTACCCTGTCCGCTACATCTGCCTCTTTCACCC
>JAOTRA010000029.1:12435801-12446907 GCA_026260255.1 Pseudolaguvia tuberculata
GTGTGTGTGTGTGTGTGTGTGTGTGTGTGTGTGTGTGTGTGTGTGTGTGTGTGTGTGTGTGTGTGTGTGTATATAGTGGTGTGAAAGAGTTTTGGTCCCCTTTAAGGTTTCAGATCATCAAACAAATTTATATATTAGTCAAAGATAAAAAGATAACATGAGTAAACACAAAACACAGTATTTAAATGAAGGTTTTTATTAAGGGAAAACAAAACTATATGGCCCTGTGTGAGAAAGTGTTTGCCCCCTGTTAAAACATAACCAGAACTGGAAGCAGTGCAGAAAATGCAGAAGAGAAGGCCGTGCTGCCCACCACTGACCTTTTTAATGTTATAAAGCAAGCGTTAGTAAATGCTTTTCTCTTCATTACACTAAGTAGCAGCAATGAAAAGCCTCCCTTTCATTGTGCAATTACAGGTAGGAAGAGAGAAAATTTGGTATTAATTAGCTGCTGATATAAAAAGAGCAATGTCAAGTCTCCGCACACCTGTTTACTCACTGGTTAATATAAGCTATGTGTAAGAGTTGGCAACAAACCTGATCACCACACAACCGACACACTGTATCATCTTTCACAACTCTCCAATTGCATTGCCTTTATGTCCTCTATGAGCCAAGTGGGGGGAATATAACAAGCTCCCAGTTTGGAATATTATATGGGCACAGAAACAGAAGGCTCCTATGGGTCAATTTAGATGTGTTACTGTGGTTGTCAAACGGTTTTCTCTAAAAGGTTGCATACATGTTTTAAGATTGCATACTTTTACAAAGTGTTTTATTCATACATGGTTTTCTCTAGGTGATTATGGACACTTGTTCCTTTTCTGATCTCATAACTTGACATAATTACTGCTATTAAGGATGAATGAACACAGAACCTGCTTAAACCCACCACAAAATCTATATTTAAATATACATCAGACATTTTTATCCAGAGTGATGTACAAGAAGTCCTTTGAGTCACATCATTAAACAGCTCAATACTGGTACATTAGATCACAATTCACTGTGCAACAACCCATAAAAACTGGTGAAAAGTACATTAGAGATGTTCATAATTGATTTTATTTAACACTATAATGTATAATGTAGTGTAATGTAGTGTAATCTAGTGTATAATATATACATATTTCTTAAAAACACTGGAAATTTTTTCTAGGTTGCTGCAGTAATAGGCAACAAATCTGCAACAGCTCACATGCCAGTCTCGCTGGTAAAATTAATAATATGAATTTTCTTGTGGGATTGTTGTGCTAAGATTGCAGGCTAGCTGTAGATAATAACCTGTGAATATATTTCCTAGGTTCTCACTAGAAAAGCAAGCCAATTTATCCCTAAAAATTGAGTTCCCAGGACAAGATATCTGTGTTTATCAGTGGTGTACAGTCAGGGCCTTTTAAGGTCTACTCTGCTGGCCTAAACACTATTAGAAGCTGGCCTACATTTACAACCTAAATTCTAATAATCATTAATTCATTCATCTTCTAGCCCGCTTATTCTCTAATTCAGGATCACATTATCTCTCATCACGGCTCTTCTCCCTCTATAGCTCAGTTTGGCTGGACCTCCAGCTCTATCAAGGGTTCAGGTCATTCATAACGTCTTCCATTTAAGGATTATGGAGACCACTGGGCTGTTAGAAACCATAAGTGCTGTTTTTTGTAACCTTGGCCAGATCTGTACCTTGACAGATGTCACGCCCTCCTCTGTGATGAACGTCTCCGGCGCAGCTGAGTCTCGTCGTACGCTGATTGCGCATGCTTTATAGGCCGGCAGCATTTCTGTAAGGGGGCCTACTCTGGCTGATGGCCACGGGAGGGCACCATCGCCAGAATATTGAGCTTCTTCTTCTGTTACTAGGCAATTAGATGTGGCCACCCTATATAAGGCCACATCACAAAGACTCCATGTGAAGTATTGTTTTTCCAAACTTACTGAGCATGCCAAAAAACCCTCTCTCTCTGATTTACTGGCTTTCGACCCTTGGACCGTATCACGTTACCCCTTTGCTCTCTGACTTGGATTTGTTTGCTATCTGCTCTTTTGACTCTTGGAGAATAAACTTTTGTAAGTTAAACCTTGCTGTGTATCTGCATTTATGGACTCGGCTAACAACCGGGCGTCACCGCCCTCACAATTTCTCCTAGGGTTGTTGAATCTTCGCCTTTTCGTCCTATCTCGCCCTTCATGCCTTGTTGCCCTTTTTTCTTGTCTCGTCTTGTTCATGTAAGTTTTTGATCATCTGGTTCATGTAAGTTTTCCCATCGCATTCCCACAAAGGTATGACGGCCACCGCGGCAAATGGCGGACGTTTGTGCGGGAAGGCGCAGCTTTTTTAAAATCTCAGCCACACGCTTATGCCACGCCCAGGAGCAAGTGTGGGCTGGTGTTTCTGTGTTTTCGGGGAAGGCACTGGACTGAGTAGCTCCAGCCAGGACTCTGACCAGCGTCTCAGGGAGGACTACCTTCTCACCACATGCAACTTCCTCACCCTAATGGAGGCCGCTGTCTTTCTGGCCCACCCAGAGATGTGTCTGGTGGGGTCAGTGGTGGTCGAGGAGTGTCCTTCTGGTCCAGAGGTGGCCAAGGAGCGTCCGCCTGGTCCGGAGATGGTCGAGAAGCGTCCGCCTGGTCCGGAGGTGGTCGAGGAGCTTTGTTCTGCTCCTGATGAGGCCTGGGGGGCCTTGTTCTGCCCCTGAGTAGGCCTGGGGCCTCATTCTGCTCCTGAGTAGGCCTGGGGGCCTCGTTCTACTCCTCTGTCTCGGAGACCTGGGGGCCTCGATCTGATCCTCTGTCTCGGAGACCTGGGGGCCTCGTTCCGATCCTGTCTTGGAGTCCTGATGGCCTTGTTCCGATCCTGTCTCGGGGGCCTGAGGGCCTCGTTCCGATCCAGTCTCGGGGGCCTGGGGGCCTCATTCCAATCCTGTCACGGAGGCCTGGAGGCCTCGTTCTGATTGTCACAGAGGCTAGGAAGCCCCGCCTCGATCCTACCCTTTCAGGGTATTGGATCGTTCATAGACCTCCATTATCCCTTCTATGTTTATCTGGCTGAGTACTTTTTTTTTTTGTCTTCTCAGTGTTTGAGTACTTTTAGTTTTGCTTATTGCCTCAGCCTCAGGTTTTTTTTTTCATTGTTCAGTGTTTGTGTTGTCTTGTCTCTTCTCATCTGCCCTTCTCGTCCTACTCCTGTCCTGGTTCTCTTTTCCCCCTCTTGTCCTGGTTATCCTCTTTGTTCCCTCTCTAGCCCTGGTTCTCCTCTCGGTTCCCTCTCTCGCCCTGGTTCTCCTCTCGGTTCCCTCTATCGCCCTGGTTCTCGTCTCAGTTCTCTCTCTCGCCCTGGTTCTCCTCTCGGTTCCATCTCTCACCCTGGTTCTCGTCTTGGTCCACTCTCTCACCCTGGTTCTTGTCCCGGTTCCCTCTCTTGTCTTGGTCTCGTCCTCATTTCCGGTCCCTCTGTTGTCTCGTTCTCGTCCTTGTTCCTGGCCCCTCTCTCGTCTCGTTCCCTCTCTCGTCCCCTTTCCCTCTCTTGTCTCGTTCTGGTTCTCGTCTCGTTCCCTCTCTCGTCCCCTTTCCCTCTCTCACCTTGTTCTGGTTCGCGTCTAAGTTTCCTCTCTCGCCTCATTCTCGTCTCAGGTTCCCTCACTTGTCTCATTCTGGCTCTCGTCTCAGGTCCCCTCCCTCGTCTGGTTCTGGTTCTCGTCTTTGTCCCGTCTCTTGTCTTGGTTCCCTCTCTCGCCTCATTCTGGTTCTCGTCTCGGTTCCCTCTCTCGTTTCGGTTCCCTCTCTCACCTTGTTCTGTTTCTCGTCTCGGGTTCCCTCTCTCGTCTCGTCTGGTTCTCGTCTCAGGTTCCCTCCCTTGTCTCATTCTGGTTTTCGTCTCAGGTTCCCTTTCTCGTCTCGTTCTGGTTCTCGTCTCAGGTTCCCTCTCTCGTCTCGTTCTGGTTCTCGTCTCAGGTTCCCTCTCTCGTCTCAGGTTCCCTCTCTTGTCTGTCCCCTCTCTCGTCTCGGTTATAAGCCGGCAGCATTTCTCCTAGGGTTGTTGGATCGTCGCCCTTTATCACCCTTTTCTTTCTTTTCGTCCTTTCTCGCCCTTTTCTTTATTTTCGTCCTGTCTCGCCTTTCATGCCTTTTTGCCCTTTTTTCTTGTTTTCCTAAGTCTCTTCTTTTTCATGTAAGTTTTTGATCGCGTCTAGTCAAGTCGTTTTTGCCTTTTTTGTTATTTTTAATTTAATAAAATGGACCATTTTTCACCGCCAATCCTGTGTTTGGGTGCGCTCCTTACCCCCGATCCCACTCCCCGCTCCCCACATGACAACAGAATCTTGAGCTCTTCAGCCAGTTCCTTTGATCTCTGCTCTTTGCTCTGATATGCACTGTGAACTGTAAGGTCTTATATAGACAGGTGTGGGGCTTTTCTAATCAAGTACAATCAGTAGTCAAGCACAGCTGGAAGAAATGGTCAGCACCTGATTTAAATATATAAGCAAATAGCTGCAATATAACAAAGAGTGAAAATTTTAAGGGGGTCTGAATACTTTCCGTACCCACTGTACATGTTTTTGGACTGTGAGAGCGAACCATAGTGCCCATAGAATACTCGTGCAATTGCAGAGAGACCGTGCTAACCACTAGCCACAGTTTGACCTCGCTGCCAATTCTAATATTTGTTCCATTAAATTGTATTAATTGATTCCCAACCGGTTATTCTCTTCCTTTCCTATTGTTTCTCTTATCTTAACTGCTTCCATTGCGTGTTTGTCGATGTTAGATTTTCTGTCCAATCCAGTTTCAGTTATTATGTGGGGCCGTTTTAATGTAATCTGCCCCAAAGCCTTCAGAATCAGTATTTCTGCCGATGTAACTTGGACAATATAAGCAGTGACAGATTGTTATTGGTTAATATTATTACAGACTCATTTAAGACTTGGGATATTAATGGATGTCTTGCTTTAATACATCTTTTATATGCAAAACGTCTCTCTGTCTTTGTCACGCCTTGTTATATTGTGTGTAGTATAGTATTGATGGTTTCTATAATTGCAGCATGATTACAACCTAAATAGTGGTGGTATTAAGAAGTGTATCAGTCTTGTAAGTACCCACTAAGGCCCAGATACAAAAAGCGCTGCCCGCAAATGGTATTTATATTGGAGTTGTTTTAGCAGTATCAATACTATACAAAACCGTAATATAACAAGCTTTGGTATTACACAGAAAAAGACAGACATTTAGTGTACTGAGGGTGACAATTTTTATTAAAGCAAGAAACCCTTTTAAGACTACAAACCTCTACACTGCAACTACAATTGTACCAGATTAGAGTTGCAATCTAAAAACATGCTAAGAAAAAACTACACATCCAGAAGCATAATTTGTCCCTGGTACCCTGGCTGACTTTAATTTGTGGTGTAACTCTCATAACTATCATTAATAAGTATACTTGTAAGCATGTTTTAATGGTGTGCTGTTCTCTTTGTAGCTGGAGTTGGAGAAAATGCAGCTGCAGAGTCTGGAGCAGGAGCATCGAAAACTCTCAGCACAGCTAAAGGACGAGCGTGAGAAAAACAAGCATGTAGTGATGATGCTGGTACGTGAGTGCAAGCAGTTGGCAGCACGTGTGGTAGAGGAAAGCCAAAGGGTTGAGGAACTGTCCTCGTCTTCTGAGCAAGAAGGTCGTACCGCAAGCCGCCTAGAAGACGAGTTAGCCACTGAGCGCAAACGCAGCCAGCAGATGGAAGCAGAAATGGAGAAGCAGTTGGCCGAGTTTGACACAGAGCGTGAGCAGCTAAAATCACGACTGAGCCGTGAGGAAAGTCGTGCTGCTGAACTGCGCGCTGAAAGTGACAGTCTGTGTCAGCAGGTAAAGCAGCTCAGGACAGAGCAAAGCAAAGATGTTCAAACTTTGCTCCCAGCAGCAATATCTGCACCTGCAGCCCCAAGTGTCAAACACAGGAGCACAGCATCAGTTGCTGTGGGCACAGAGTCAGCCAGTTGCAGAGTAGCGGCCTCACAAACAGACCCACCTCTGGAGAATGAACTGCCTAAAAAACCACCCTTAAACATCCCTATCAAGCCTACAAGCAGCAACTACACTAGCATGAACCTCCCTAAAACTCCAACTACTATGAGGGGTCTACAACATGGAATCACTCAGGCAGAGAATGGAGGGGAGGGCCAGATAGCACTGAACTCTGCTCACAGTTTACATTCACCTGGCACTACTTCTGTTCTATCCACTGCGTCTCGTGTTCAGGCAGCCCGCTATAAATTCCAGCCATCTGCCTCAGAGCAGGACCAAAATGGCATGTCCAACCAAGGCCCCCCATCACGAGACTTATCTCCAACAAACCGGGACAACTTTGCTGCCAAGCAGCAGGCACGTCACACAGTCACACAAGTTCTCTCACGTTTTACTAGTCCACCAACAGCAGGCCCTCCTACATCCCTTCGGCCTGGGCTATCCCATTCTGCTTCAGAGGGAGGACCTTTTGCTGGCCGCCTGGGTCATCCACAGATTGGTATCAAGTCACCTACAGTGGCACGGATTGACAGAGGAAATCCACCACCTATCCCACCGAAAAAACCAGGACTATCTCAGACACCATCACCTCCTCACCCACCAATCAAAGTAGTTGGTGAAGTCAGCAGGTCCCCAGCGGTTGGACATGCGGTAGGACCACCTAAGTCTGCCAGCACCCCTCAGCTTCCACCCAAACCTTCTCTGGATCTGGGGGGTGCAGTGCCAGCCTTGACTGCATCTCAGGTGGGTGAGCCATGCCCTGACAGGCATCAGGAGCCGCAGGTGGCGGCAGCATGTGTGGATTGTTCCCCTGTCACCACAACCACGTCCTCCAACATCGCTACCATTGTCAGTAGCCCTTCTGTAAATCCTGCTAGTGTTTCATCCCATAGTCCCCAGCACCCAGGCAGCCCCCTGGCAGCAGCATCAGGTAAAAAGATGTATAGCTTCCCAACCCACCCTTTTACTGCCTCTTTACTCCTGTGCAATACCTTCTTGCCACGTGCCTCCTTTACTCATTAGGAGGTAAATCAGCAGCAGCTGTAGAACAGCAGAATATATAAAGTAGATATGTGCTAATTAGGCTTAAAACCAAAAATTGTATGAAAATTGTAGAGGTATGATTTAGTAATATATTACTAAAATCTGATAAACTGTTTTAAAACGTTTTAAAGAGCCTGAAATAGCAATGTAGAGATAGGCTTCATTTGGAAGATTTAATTTTTACACAAACAGTTGTTCTCTGAGGATACTTCCCTGTAGCCTACTCTACTCTGAAGCTGATGCCAGATGCTGCTATTTCCCATTTGTTCCTTTCACCTACATCTGTCTACACCTGTACCTCTTCCTGTCTGCCCTACTATTAACCTAATCACCTAAATTGCCTGTTTCTGTACTTGGCTTGTTGTCGATATTTATTTCTTTTCTTAATCTGTAGAAAGTCGGATTGTTTTCAGGCATGAGAATTTCTTGTCCTATTAACTAACTAACTAACTAATTGTGTTGTGTTTTTTAAAATTAGAATAAATGTTTTATTGTTTTTATACTTCATACATTTGCTGAATTGGAAAGGGATTCCTGCATTCATTAAATGAACTTTGCATTAAGCAAATGAAACTGTCAGACTAATTGGTTGTTTTTGGACAATTGTAAGGTCTTGTACACTTCAAAGTAGCAACAGTGCGGAGTGGGGTGTTAGTTCTTACCTCCAATATTACCTTTGTTGCAGGGTCAGATTTTCACCGAGCACTACAATTCTAATTTTTCCATCTGCAGCAGTCATTGCTTATATTTGAAAAGCTTTTAAGCAGCACTTCACCTTACTAAAGCTTTAATGCTTATTTTCTTATTTCTTTAAAGCTTTTTAACCTTAACTATAAAATATGCTTTTGTTACATTTTTAGATATCATTACATATACTCTATGTTTACAAAAATCATAAAAAGGGTAAAAGCTTCAGTTTGGACATATTATTTATGATTGCAAATTTCAGCTTACATATTTACCATGTAAAGCTACTATTATTTTTCTATATTCTCTATCTGTTTTAGCATTTTTATGTTTAAAGGCTCTTATCTGGATGCATTTTGAAAAAATTCAGCAATTTAGATATATGCAAATTTACATTTTAAATTTTGTATATTACAATTCCTGTTTTCATGCTAAAATACGAGGTCTTCTGTACACCGGAGCAAAGCTGAATTTTTTTTTATTTGGAGTATTTCATTTAATTCTTTATTCATGTTTTTACTCATATCTTATATAACTCGTTCATCTGTGTTTTTTTTTATTTCTGCAGAGCAAAACTGGTGTACTGTTTTATAGCACATTTTGGTGCAATCCCTTTATACAATATGGTAACTCTTTATATTTGGTAACTGCTGTCACTTGCCCTTCTTAGGCTGGTGTCCCTCCATAGCCCCCCTGTTTACCTGTGGTGAACCCGTCCCCCTGGATGACGGGCCCACCCTTTTGCTCCAAGCTGCTTCCCAGGGAAATGTCACTTTATTGTCTATGCTGCTTAATCAAGATCCGTCATTGGATGTTTGTCACCTCCAACAAGACCTAACTTCTGCCTTGTTTTCTGCTGCTCCGAACGGGCAAACAGGTATGACTACAATATGCAGCTGTGTTAACTCTGTTATTCAAATAATGAGTTGTGTTTAGTACCTTTTGGTTTTTAAGAATGTTTTTAATGTAGTGAACCTATTTAATACAATAAATAGTTACACCTGATATGTATGGGCCAGTGTGGTGGCATAGGGGTTAGCATGGTCACCTCAAAGCAAGAAGGTCCTGGCTTAGATTTCTGGGCAAGGAGTCTTTCTGTGTAGAGTTTGCATGTTCTCCCACGCTTGCGTGGGCTTTATCTGGCTACTCTGCTTTCCTCCCATAGTCCAAAAACATGTAGTTTGTTGATTGGCGATTACAAATTGCCCATAGGTATGTTTGTGATTATTTTTCTTTATTACAGAATGCTTGAAACTGCTGCTGAGTTTGGGGGCGTCTGCTGATGCTTCTGATCAAAATGGACTTGCATCCTTACACATTGCTGCTGTTAATTGCGACCATGGGTGAGCAGATTTCACTGCTTTGTTCACTACAGCTTTTGGAATCCTGGTTTGATCCTGCTTCTGTGTGTTCTGTTTGTGTCTTTTTCAGTTTATTTCAGTTCTGACTATTAAGAAACTATTAAGACTACTTAGAAAACTTGCTTGCTTTTCCTATTGCATTCCATGATTTCTATTTACATAATTAGTACCACTATTCCTAATAAAATATTGTTGTCCGTTACAACATAATATGCATAACATTCTCAGTGGTAGTCTGTTTTTACGATAGGGTATCTAAAAACAATTGTTTTTTTTACAATTGTGTGTTTCCCTGTGATAGAATGGTGATAGACTGCTGACCTGTCCAGTACGCAGATCCTAATGAAAACCCTAATAGAAATAATCAGCGATAGATAAGGGATGGAAAAAAAGATTGATGTATGCATATTTTAACCTCAAGTATTTATACATATATAAGTATGCTTTAATCTGGTTTATATGTTTTATTCATTTATAATCTTGATAATAATATTCATTCAAACCTTAGTTTGTGTCAAACAACTTTCTTCATTGCTTTTGCTTTTGTCACTGACATAAATGGCCACAGACATGGTTTGGAAAAGGGGTGTTTGCAGCTTTAATTTAGTATCTTTAGCTATTTGCTTAATTTTTAAGACATTTATTTGCTCCTTTTCTTTTTATTATAGGACAGACAGGGATGAAATTGGGGAGATGGAAAGAAAGGAGAATGAGATCATGGTCACTGGAGCACTTGTGGGTGGGGGTGCTTTAACCCATTACACCATAGTAGACAATAGTACCCGTTGCCAGTACTCAGTAGTCATTGTACAATTCATTATAAAAAATTGGATAGTAATATACTTTCACATATATTTACATGTGTCATCAAAAACTTTGATTATTTTGAAAAACTTTGAAAAATTTGATTACAAATTAGTTTAACATAGATTAACAGGCGATAGCGGCAAAAAATAAAACTCCATCACTGGCTCAGCTGTGGGTTAGTTCTCATCTGACCAGACATAGACAGTAGGTTACCCATGCTGCTGCAAAAAAAACCCTTGGTTTTGTCCAGATGGCCACTTGGAACCCAAAATCGTTATGGGGTCTTATTACCTCCAAGTTCTGATCCACCGGGTTGGGTTGATGGTGACGATGAGCTCAGAATAAGAAAACATATATGTAGGTTAGTGTAGATACCATTCAACATGATATATAAAGATATTGTGTGTTATTGCTTCCTGGTATGGTTGATCTGATTATTGCAGCCTGACAATCCTAAAACAGGTTCGAATGATAAAAACTGTGTGTATCATTCGTATGCGTATTCATAGTTTAAAATGTATATTCAAACTATTTTTAAACTGAGCGAGAATGTCTTGTCTCCCAAGCAGTGTTGGGTAAATTATATCATAGCTTATTTAATGGAAGGATCCTACAGATTGTATTATTATAGGTACCAGATTGCCAGAGTTTTATGCTTATACAGTATAGGACAGCAGTCGGGAACCTATGGCTCTCAAGCTAGGTGTGACTCCTTTGATGATTGCATCTAGCTCGCAGATTTCGGCTTTTCTGGTAAAACATAAAATATTATCACTTGTTTTAATCCATCCGTCGATTTTCCACTGCTCATGTCCTTTTCAGGGCTGTAGTTGGCTGCAGGAGAAATTGTCCTGTGAGGAATCGGACATATCCCCTCCCCGTTGTTTAGCGTCGTCGGCCTGGATTTGGTTGCCAGGGCGTTGACGCATTATTTAAAGCGGCGCACCGGTGTGTGGATAATTAACGATGACAAAGTGCTGCTAATAATGTTTGTTCTTGCTTGCTATTTGTCCCTTTGCTATTTTAAGTTTCCCCATGTTTTGGTTTCATTTTGTTTTCAGTCTGTTAGTCAATAAATACGTGTTACCTGCAACTTGAATCCGATCTCCGTTGTAAGAATTTACGGCTGCACTGCTCTGTTCCTCGCCCCCCGTTTCGCTGGCGCGTCTCGGGAGTCTCGAATCACAA
>JAOTRA010000029.1:12457175-12473540 GCA_026260255.1 Pseudolaguvia tuberculata
ACCCTTAGCCTAGCTTCCACTACTCTTTCCCATAACTTCATGGTGTGACTCATCAACTTGATTCCCCTGTAGTTACTATCAAGGTAACTAGTTGAAGTGGGTTTATTGTGCTAATTTTTATTGATGTATCAATGCATGCCTTTCAAACACTAGTTTGGGCTGGTGAAATATAAATATATGTTGCATATGTTAGGGCTGTAAAAAAAAAAAGCCCACTTATTCCCTAATTCGGGATCACTGGGGTCTGCTGGTGCCTATCCCAGCTCACATAGGGGTACACCCTTGACGGGTCACCAGTCCATCTCAGGGCAACACATAGACAAACAACCACTCACACACACATTCATTCCTATGGACAATTTAGATTCCCCATTCGACCTAATCTGGATTGTCAAAAAGACAGGAGGTGGAGCTGGAGGTGGCAGAGTTGAAGATGCTGAGATTTTCATTGGGAGTGACGAGGATGGATAGGATTAGAAATGAGTTTATTAAAGGTACGGCGCATGTAGGATGTTTTGGAGACAAGGTGAGCGAGGTTAGGTTGAGATGGATTGGACATGTGCAGAGGAGAGACATGCAGTATATTGGTAGGAGAATGCTGAGGATGGAGGTGCCGGGCAGGAGGAAAACAGGAAGACCAAAGAGGAGATTTATGGATGTGGTGAAGAAAGATATGCAGGTAGGTGGGGTGAAAGAAGCAGATGTAGCGCACAGGGTAATGTGGAAAAGTGATCCGCTGTGGCGACCCCTAACTGGAGCAGCCAAAAGGAGAAGAAGAATTGACCTAATCTGGAAGTTTTTGGACTGTGGGAGGAAACTGGAATATCCGGAGGAAACCCACGCAAGCGATGGGAGAACATGCAAATTCTGCACAGAAAGATTCCCAGCCCAGGAATCGAACCAGGGACCTTCTTGTTGTGAGGCGACCGTGCAATCCACTATGTCACAGCGCCACCCTGTAAAAAATATTGATACAGCTTATTATATCCAAATAGTGTATAAATAGATATTAAAAATTTTCAGTGTATGTAAAATGACCCTTTCCATAGCTAATGTAGTGTAGTATGCTCCACCATAAAAACTGAAACTTAATTGTGTTCTCACAACAGTTGACTTTTTAATCTACATGCTCTTCATCAGACATTAATCTATAGATCAAAACGTCACTGTACTGAATCAGTCTTATTCGGATTCATGGTGCAGTAGCTCAGTTTACTTTGTAATCCACTGGTAGGCAGAAATGTAATAAAACAGACAATCCAAACAGGTAAATCCAGATCACATAAACGTGGTCAATAAACAGACAGGAGTGGGTTATCAGATAATCAGATAATCCAAATAGGTCAATCTAAATGGTAACATATATACATACAGAAACATAAATAATGCTTGGTAAAGTAATACGGAACAAACAATACTTAAATATGGCATCTTTGACCTGGAACAGGAAACAGTTCAAGGCGCCCTCATGTGGTGATCAGAAGAAACTACACCTGTTACAGTCACGTTAAAATTTTGCCAATTTGGATCTTCTTGTTTCTATTTCTTTTTATTGCAATATGCATTTTATTGCATTTTATCGTGATCTATTGTATCGTGACCCATGTATCATGATATGTATTATTATTATTTTTTTTGTCCTTTGGCTGCTCCTGTTAGGGGTTACCACAGCGGATCCTGGATCCGCACATTCGACTTGGCGGGGTTTTACGCTGGATACCCTTCCTAACGCAACCCTCCCATTTATCCGGGCTTGGGACGGCACTAAGGCTACTCCCTAAAGGCTGGGTATTTAAGGCCAATTTAGAATCACACAATCTTCCTAATGTACATGTTTTTGGACAGTGGAAGGAAACCGGAGTACCCGGGGGGAACCCACGCAAGCGCGGAACATGCAACATGCAAACTCACACAGAAAGAACCCAGACCCATGAATCGAACCTGGGTCCTTCTTGTTGTGAGGCGAGCGTGCTAACCACTACACCACCGCGCCGCCCTCAATTGACAGCTCAATTATATATTATAATATATTACAGAAATAAAGTTAGAAACAAAGTAACAAATATTATTAGAAGGAAACTTTAATGTTCTTTGTGGCAGCCTGGTCATTTCCTGCAGTAACACTGTAATTTTGGTGAAAGGGTTTGTTTTACACATTTTTGAGCAATACTGCAGGTGTTCTAACCCTACTTAATTGTGCAATCTAAAGACGAGCATTATTTTAATCATTGAACACTGGTAGAGGGAGAAGTCTGTGCTGGTTGTTTGTGGCCGAATAAACTTCTATTTAAAATATCTATATGCTCAGAACTTGTCAAGGAGCACAATAACTTGTTAGTTTTCACAATGTATTAATGTGGAATTGTTTTACTTATGTATTTATTCACACTGCTTAACACAGACAAGAGGCCATGAGGATAGGCTGTGATGTTATCCGGGTAGAGATAGAGGAGGGTCTGTCTAAAAATCACCTGCTGGAGACCTTCATCTATTGTGGTAGGACCTCCTATTTATTACTGCTTTCAGCTGTACAAGCATTATGTTGCTGGAATGTATAATCATACTGGGGTCATATTTTATCTGGTTGGGTGTTGTGTTGTTTCAGGGTTCCTGATGTGTGTTCAGGAGATGGCTGTAGACCGGTGTGTTGTTGTGGTGCTAGAAGGGTTGGAGAGAGTTCACTCCCTTAACCATGTGCTGGACAATCTGTGTGATGCACTGGGGAATCGTTGTTCGCCCTGCTCACTCTCTCTAAAAAATGGTAAGACACTCGGGCATCCCATCAAAGACAAAATGGTAAAGGCAGCTGAAAATAAAAGCAAACTGAATAGTTTTTCTATACATATTTTTCTATTTCTTGATCATTAATGATTAATTCTCATATATTACAATTAATTACTTTTATTTGGTCCTGAATATGATGCTTTAATTTCTACCTAAACTTTTTCTTTAAACTGTTTTGTCAGATTATGTTTCAAATGCTGATATCTGAACTATCTGAACTACATGCAAAACACCTCTGACTTACCATCTTCTGGTTGGTAGGTGTGGAGGGAACATACTACTTCCAAGAAGGCAGTTTTCTGATTGGCACACTGGCCAAACCACGGCTGCAGGTTTCCGAGTTGCGACTACAGCAGCACTTTCGCTGGGTGCAACTGCGCTGGGACACAGAACCGCTCAATAACATGCTGGGACGCCATCTTCGCAGAAAGCTTCTCAACAAAGTCAGTCTTTTGTTTTTAGTTTTGCTGTCGTTCATAGAACATGTCCATTGTACAGCTTTGTTTAATCAGGTTTAACAGCTGTATTGTGTATCATCGGTCGAAAGAGACTTTGTTCTCCCTCAAACAGTGAATATTTGTTTTTTTTATTGAAACCATTACCATAGGTTCTGGTTCTATACAATTGTATAGCTTGTATACTTGCAACAGATGCAAAATGCAAATAATAATGCACTTTTAGTGCATGTCACTTTTAGTGCATGTCACTTTTAGTGCATGTTACTTTTAGTGAAATTCTGTTACATTTAATGTCACTTTTTCTTTAAAAACTGCTGGACTTTTAGAGCAAAATAAATTGTTCATGACATAATCAATAATGCTTATAAGAATACTTACCAAGATGTTTTTCATGTTAGAGGTTAATTTCCTGTACGTTAAAAACAGTCAGTAGGTACACTATTATGTCATGCTGACTGAAATATTCAGGTTGATTGTTTACAAGAGATGGGATCTATTTAGCCTGGGGTTTAAATGGTGTTAAAGATTTTCATTGATACCTAAGTGGCATAGCACTGTTGCCTCACAAAAAGGTCCCAAGTTTGATTCCCGGGATGGGGAACTTTCTGTGCGTAGTTTGCATGTTCTCCCCACGCTTGCGTGGGATTCCTCCAGGTACTCCGGTTTCTTCCCACAGTCCAAAAAACATTCAGGTTAGTTCGATTGGTGATTCTAAATTGGCCATAGGAGTGAATGTGTGCATGTTTTTTTGTCCATGTGTTGCGCTGGGATGGGCACCAGCAGACCCCCGTGACCCCGAATTAGGGAATAAGCGGGTAAGAAGATGAATGAATGAATGAATGAATGAATGAATGAATGAATGGTACCCAAGTGAAAGTCAAATTAAACAAAAATATATTAATAATGCACCTGAATAAAACTAACTACTGTAACAATAGTAATTTTGTCTTTCCCTGCTGTGTACTACAATACATTAAATTAGAAATAGCATCTTTTAAATTGTAATAATTTTTGTGCTGGTTGCAGTCTCAGGGCCAACCCTGGACCCATGATGAACCTGTGCCCAGAACTCTCTCTTGGGTGTGTTCAGTCTGGCAGCAGCTCAATAGCTGTTTTTCTCGACTTGGAACCCCTGAGGCTTTGCTTGGCCCTTATGTTTTTCCCTTATGCCCAGTTCTGCTGGAGCAAAAACACGCCATTGTTAAGTTAGTAAATCTGGTTTGCATCTTTTTTTTCTGAGATCACATTTTGTCAATCATGGTCTCTATTCTGTTGCTTTCTTACAGGTGGTTGGCATATCTGTGGAATGTGCTGTTGGTCCCACGCATCGAAGATGCTGTGATTTCCAGGTTAACAGCCAAACACTCTCCTTTGCACAAATGGTCTCCTAGCAACAAAGGCCTAAGTCCAGGGCAGAGGGCGGTAGTGCGGGCAGCTCTGAACATTGTTTTGAATAAAGCTGTGCTATACAGCTGCCCACTGGATAAATCAGGTGCAGTATTAAGTCACTACTAAATACATGTTATCCGCTACAGGTAGGCTGGTATACTTGGACTCTTTTCAGGTGCTAAAGTGCTCTAGAAAAATGTTGTGGTTTAAATGCACTTTAAAATCATCACAGTCAGAGAAGTCACTTCAAGCATATATGACAGAGTATACAGTGAAATGAGACGAGATGAAATGAGAGCTGTTCCTCTGGAACCTTGGTGCTACATGCAGACAATTAGTGCAGTACAGTTACAGTTTGGCATTTGGTAGACGCTCTTATACAGAGCGACTTACATTTGGTCTTGTTTTAAAACTGAGCAATTGTGGGTTAAGGGCCTTGCTCAAGGACCCACAGTGGTTGCCTGGTGGAGATGGGAATCGAACCCCGGTCTTTCTGGTACTAGTCCTAAACCTTAACCACTAGGCTACCACTTACCAGTATAGTGCAGTACACAAAGAGATGGGCTAATGAGCAGCAATGAGGTATGTGAGCAATGGGAAGTAAAGTGACAAGTGTAATGATGTCATATGTGCAGTTATGTAAGAGCAGCAATGTGGCAGTCCGTTTGCGTATGTTTGTGTGCCAGCTTTTGTCCGTTTGTGTGTGACAGTGTCTATCCACTCAGCTCTTGGGAAGTCTTGTGAGGGCAGAATGCTCTGGAATCTTTTTTCAGATGACAGAAGTGAGAAGAGTGTGTGTGTGAGGGGTGTGTGGTCATCCACAACGCTGTGGACCTTGTGGATGCAGTGTGTGGTGCACACGTCCGTTGTTGAGAAAAAAGTGATTCCAATGATATTTTCAGCTGTCCTCACTATCCTCTGCAGGATCCCGCGTTCCATGATGGTACAATTTCCGAACCAGAAAGTAATGCAGCTGCTCAGGATGCTCTCTGTAGTCCCTCTATAGAAAAATCTCAAGATGGGGGTTGGGAGGTGTGCTCTTCTCAGCTTCGTCAGCAAGTAGAGACGCTGTTGTGGTTTCTTGATGTTGAGTAACTAACTGAGGTTCTCTGCCATTTCAACACCAATGAATTTGGTGCTGTTTACGATCTCCACTTGGTGTCCACCAATATTAAGCAGAGAGTGCTCAGTCTTCGATCTCCTGAAGTCAACAACCATCTCTTTCAATCTTGTCTGCTTTAAGAGACAGGTTGTTGGCTCTACACCGTTGTTAGATGTTGTCTCTCCTCTCTGTACGCTGACTCATAATTCTTGCTGATTAGACCCACCACGGTCGTGTAATCAGCAAACTTGATGATGGGGTTAAGATGTGCATTTCTACACAGTCGTGGGTCAGTAAGTTGAACAGCAATGGACTCCGCTTCAGTGTTCAGTGTGGGGTTTCTGGAAGTGCTGGTCTATGCTCTTCGATAGTCTCAAGCAGAGTGACCCCAAATTAAGGAATAAAAAGATGAATGAATGCAGAAAGCAGGTGTATTATGACTTACTATTATTGAACATTTATGTCTAAATTTCATTTATACTGCACATAATGATAATATATAAAACAAACTCTTTTAATGGTCAAGTAATTAAATGGTAGTACCCATTTAAACAATATGGGATTTCAGAAGCACAAACTCTGAACTGAAAATTTGTCAGTTGCCTCTTTCTGTTCATTATTGTTACTCAGAGATCAGCCAGCTCTTGCCAGACTTTCAAGGGGGATGTTTTCCACTCTCCTCAATTAGCTCCTACAGAAAAGGTGACAATTCTGCATGGAAACGATCCCACACCAGTCCAAGAAAAAAAGCATATGCAGAAAAGTCCTGCATATGCAACAGGCCCCAAAATGTTAATACAAGAAGGTCATGGAAATGTTTCAGGTGTATGGTATATTAAAATTTATGTCTTATTATGGCTCTATTATGATTTATTATTTAACTAAGTAACACTTTTTTCTTTTATTTTTTAGGTAGCAATTCAGACATTAATTTACTGGCAAGTACCAGTCATCCCAGGTGTGTTGTTGTACTGTGCTACCATCAGGGGGCAATACTCACTTATATAAACTATTGTTTGAACTATTATGAGCTCTTGCGAATATAAAATGTGTTTTAACAGAGTCAGTGATTCAGCTGGTCTCACTCTACACGGATGATGAGAGTGACCTGATCAAGGAATTGTGCAAGCAGACTTTGTGCTTCAGCAAATCAGAGCCAGATATACGCAAAGTAATTTATTATTCTATTAAGTATAAATTGCTGAGAATCTGTATGGTAAATCAGATTCAGTGCAGTGAACACTGATTTACTATATTCTGTTAAATTTTTTTAAATTTACTTTACTTTTATATGAATTAAACAAATATTTTTTTCTTCTGCTGCAGATGGCTGCGTCCAAGGAGGACTTCAGTCTGTTGCCCAACCAAAATCAAGATGCTTATCTGAGAGAAAAGAAGCCTAGAGGAGAACACAACAGATTGGACAGTGCCCAGCATCCAGTGCAGCAGGTAAAACTAATACTCTGTATGATGAAATATCATGTGTGTTTAACTGATTAGACAATTAAAATATACGAACCAAGCTCTTTATTAGTTTATTAGCAAAAGTTCGAAAGGTGGAACTGATCCCAGTTAAAAGGACAGAAATATTGATGCTGAAACTGCATACAATAGAAGCATTACTAGCAATCCAGCACAACACTTTGATCAAAGCTCAATACAATCCTCCAGAAAGTGATAATCCAAGATGACATTACATTATTTTTTAAAAAGCTCATGAAACTTGTTCACATTTACAGCAGTTTTCAAATGCCCCTTATACAAGGGGGCAACAACTTACATTATTATTATTTTATTATGTGGCCTGTTTAGGGGCGCAGCAAACACTGTCCGCTTAGTGGGTCTGGGAGTCAAGCTTATGTCCTTTCAATCAGTAGTGAAGCACCTTAACCACTGAGCTAATAAGAGATTTGTCAGTAAAAATCAAGAAACAGTTAATCTATAGGGTTTTTTTTCTGGATAACCTTAACATTCATTAATACAACTAATAAAAACAAGTCAATCTTAAATGTTCTCAAAAGACAAATGTAAAACAATTTTTTTAAATTCTTTCCAATGGTGACCAATTCCTAAAAACACTTTTTTCCATGGTGGAAGCTGAGATCTGTAAACTGATTCAAATTAAACATTTATAAGCTCCATTTAAGCTCATGGACGTTATCATTCATGCGCTAACTTGTAAGGAAATTGCATACATTTTAATAGCCTGCAGATGGCACTCTATATATTCCAGTTTGGAAATAAGCTACAGTAAGAAAGCACGTTTATTCTCGTAACTTTAATCCTATGTTTATTATGAATCAGTGTGTCTATATATCTAGTTCTGATTTTGTGTGGATTGTTGACAGATTACCAACAGATGCTCCGAATGTATCCACACCTCCCCGCGTCGAGTTACCAGGCCCAAATCTCAGCTTCCAATCCCCAGCAGCAAGGGGCATCAGCAAATTCTCAGCAACTTCCACCAAGCTACCAATACCTTCACCCCCACTATTAGCAGCAGCAGCAGCATTCGTCCCTCCCAAACACACAGCAGCAGAGCCCACATGAGCAGCAGAACAAGGCAGAACAAAACTAACAACAGAAACAAACAACCAGAGGAAGAAATATTGATCCTTAACTCAAACGTCCACCAGAATCACTACAATAATGTACAATAACCGTGAATACACTCCCACCCTATCACACCCCACTGTAAACCTCCTCCCAAGTGTGTTATTGACAGCTTTTTAGTATTTATAATGAATGTTGTTCAGACTTCTTACACTATATTGACGTATGTACTTTGGGACCATAGTTTTATTATATTTCAATGTCAAAATGTTGAATTTAAAAGAAAAACAAAGGAATGTGAGTAATTAATCTGGGAAGAAAAATAAGTGCTTCTGTGAGCGTTTAGATGATCCAACCTTTTTTTTCTTGCCAATAAGTATTTTCTGATAAGTATTTTATCTTTAAATAGTTGCGAGATTGGTTCTACCTACAGTTAAAAATAATCAGGGTTTTACCAAATATGTGTAAATAAAGCGTAAATGTTCTATATATAGACTAGTAGATGTGGTGATACACTTGTATAACAAGGAGCTTAAATATCTAAGTGTAAATAGTGTTTCTAATATTACATTTTGGTCAATTTCCTCACTTGTTTCAGAGTGAATTAATGTGGCAATAAGTAAGATCATTGCAACACAAGTCCTTCTCTTTTGTCTGTAAAGCCATAATCGATAGTTTTAGTTGCCCACGAAATGTGTGCTGAGTCAGGACTTGCTTTAACTTTGACCCTTGTTCAGAAGCCAATGTTGAAATTTGAAGCGACTTTTGATTTGTTCTTCTCTAATAAATACTTCGGATAATTAAGTATTGTTTCGAGCTCATCATTGTTCATATGTACAGAAGACATTCTAGTCAACCACTAGTGTTGAATTGGGAGGTCGGTGTCTGATGAGGTTCACAGAATTGTCCCGTTTCCTCCAAGCACAATGATCACTGTTACCCTAGCCAACACCACACTATTAATTTTCCTTTTCTTTTCACGTCCATGTGAACAGGTGAACTTGACCATGCAGTGTCTTAAAGGGGTCATTGATCCATTTTCCACAAGTTGATGTGATTCTTTAGGGTCTTGATGTAAATTTCATGATATATTTTGATACAAATATAGGCCGACGTGGTGGCGTAGTGGTTTGCACAATCGCCTCACAACAAGAAGGTCCCGTGTTCGATTCCTGGGCTGGGGATTTTTCTGTGCAGAGGTTGCATGTTCTCCCTGCGCTTGGGTGGGTTTTCACTGTGTATTCCAGTTTCCTCCCACAATCAAAAACACAGTAATGTACATTAGATTAATTGGTGATTCTAAATTGCCCATAGGAGGGAATGTGTGTGAGTGGTTGTTGAGGTGGTGTGTCCTGTGATGGACTGGCGACCTGTCCATGGTGTACCCCCTGCCTTTTGAACTATTTGTTCTGGGATAGGCACCAACAGATCCCGTGACCCCGAATTAGGGAATAAGCTGGTAAGAAAATAAATTAATGAATAATTATTGATAAAACCTTGTTAAAAACTAGTTCCAAAATTTCTACTGATCCAAAATGATTTAAAATATTCTTTTAATGACATTTTTTAAATCAATAACACACCATTTAAACCTTCTACATAAAATCAACATGATGTACGGCTGCCACGTTAATTTTGCCACCTGAAAACTAAAAAAGTGCTCTAGCTGTTGACATGTTTGGGATTTAGTGGTCTAAGGCGCTCGCCAATTGTGCAAGTTGTAACACTCCAATGACCCTGGTTTGATTCAGTTTTGGTCCTTTCTGGTCAAACATATCACCAATTTCATCCCTCTGTCCTATCTATGAAGGTAAAAATTCCTTAAAAATATCTTGGGGAAAACACAAGATTGGTGTAAACACAACAGCTAACTAATGGACGAAAACAGAAAATCTGAAGTTTTCATTTGCTGAATGTTCTTGGAAAGAGGCTTCAAATTAAAGATAAGATAAAACAATGAAAGTGTCTGGGGAGAGGGATGTCTGGAGGTGCCTGTTTAGACTGCTGCCCTATGATCCGGTCTTCGATAAGCGTTCAGTAGATTCAGTAGTTTGGACTGCTGCCCCCGCGACCCGGGGGCAGCAGTCCAAACAGGGATGCCCAGACATCCCTCTCTCAAGACACTTCTTCCAGCTCTTCCAGGAGAAGACCTAGGCAAACCGCCCCAGTGCACGCTGAAGGTCCTGGCTTGATGGAGCCAACAAGACAACATCATCTGCAAAAAGCAGAGATGAAATCCTGTGGTCCCCAAACCTGACTTCCTCGTGACACTGGCTGCGCCTAGAAATCCTGCCCATAAAGATAATAAACAGGAACGGTGATAAAGGGCGGCCCTGATGCAGTCCAACACACACTGGGAACTTTGACTTATTGCCGGCAATGCGAACCAAGCTTCTACTCTGGTCATACAGGGACCGGCTAGACCTTCCACAGGACACCACCGGTTGGGCAAACTCCCATGAGCCCTCCAGCACTGTGAAAAGGGTATAAAGCTGGTTCGGTGTTCCACAGCCAGGACGAAAACCACACTGTTCCTCTTGAATCCGTGGTTCGACTATCGGATGAATTCTCCTCTCCAGTACTCTGGAGTACTTTCCCAGGGAGGCTGAGGAGAGTCATCCCCCTGTAGTTGGAACACACCCTCCAGTTCCCTTTCTTAAAAAGAGGGACCACCACCCCGGTCTGCCAGTCCAGCGGTGCTGTAAAAAGTGTTGGCAGAGCACTGCTTTCCTCTCCTGAGCCGTCGGACAGTTTGCCAGAATCTCTTTGAGGCCAACCAATAGTCATTCTCCATGGCCTCACCAAACTCCTCCCAGACCCGAAATTTTTAGATTACATGTCAATTTATAAAATTAAATAAATGAACAATTTGTTTTTGAAAAAATTACTTTTTCATGTTTATTTTTTTCATTATGTTCACACTGTGGACTGGTGGTGTGAAAATCCACTGTATCAACACTTTGCATTTCAGTTGCAGCCTTATTTGTTAGTAGTTCAATAAAATTGACTAAACATACAAATATTAGTAAGTCAATGCAGTTTTGTCCATGTGCTTTACACATTTTGCAATGCTTTAACTGGAGTGTGTGGGCAGATAATTCAATAAATAGGCTTAAAAGATTTACAGCTGTTTGTTCTGAAACGTAGACAGCACATGATTAAAGTGCCACAGCTGGATGATCATTTCCTGCTCCAACTCTTGGCCTCCTGTTTTGAAAGTCTTTAAAGTACCTTAAATTAAATATATTGTAAATATAAAAAGATACCACAACTGTATTCCAGGTCATCAATACAAAATAAAATAACATTGTTCAAAACATGAGTTATCATTCTACAGTAGGCAGGTGTTCATGAGGGTCACTGTAGACACATGAGGGTCTCTGTAGAGTCTGTAGGTTTTGGTAGTAGCTTAAAGACGTGTGTCCTGGATATCATCCTCGGTCTCCTCCTGCAGTGTGTGTGTGACAGAACTCAGTTTGGGCTGTGGGACACGCATGCTAGAGTTGCGGCGTGGGAAGAGTTTGAGGCGCTCTGCTGGACTCATAGCCTGTTTCAACTGTGTGGTTTCATTTAGCAAACGCTGGATGGACTCATATGTCTTTACCTTGCCCTGTTCCATCATCTGTAATCAGAGGGGAAATATACATCACTATCAGCATTACTGTAAATAAGTATTAATCAGCAATAAATTTATATATGGTGTGAGGATTATGATAGTAACCCAGCCAAAGGGGAGGGTGGCGTTAGGATGGGCATCCAGCGTAAAACTGCGCCAATTCAAATATGCGGATTACAAATAAGAAACTCATACCGGATCGGTTGCGGCCCGGGTTAACAAAGACCGTTACATGTACTGTTAGCTGACAGGGTACCGGTGGAAATTGAGCTACTGTTGGCCAAAGCAGGAGGAAGAGAGGAGGAAGACGTCTACAGAGACGGCAGGCAAAGAAGACGTGTAGGAGAGTGGAGGTTAGGGTGGGTACTTTAAAAGTTGGTACTATGACTGGTAAAGGGAGAGAGTTAGCTGATATGATGGAGCGTAGAGAGGTGAATATGTTGTGTGTTAGGAGACCAGGTGGAAAGAGAGTAAGGCCAGCAACAATGGAGGTGGATTTAAACTGTTTCATCATGGTGTAGATGGAAAAAGGTGTAGGTGTAATACTGGTGTAGGTGTAATCCTGATTAAAGTGTACATTGAGAGTGTGGTGGAGGTGAGGCTGGAAATGATAAGGGCATGATGGTAAATATCATCAGTGCTTATGCGCTACATGTAGTTTGTGAAATGGAGGGAAAGGAAAAATTCTGGAGTGAGTTAGATTGAGTGGTGGAGAGTGTAGCTAAGCATGAAAGATTGGTGACAGTAGCAGACTTAAACGGCCATGTTGGTGAAAGGAACGGAGGTGATGGGTAGGTATGACTTTAAGGACAGGAATGTGGAAGGGCAGGTGGTAGTAGATTTCGCTAAAAGGATGGAGATGGCAGAGGTGAACACGTATTTTAAGAAGAGTGAAGAGCGTAGGGTTGACATATAAGAGTGGAAGAAGTTACACACAGGTGGACTATATTTTGTGCAGGAGATTTAACCTGAAAGAGATTGAAGACTGCAATGTAGTGGAAGTGTAGCTAAACAGCATCGGATGGTTGTCTGTAGGATGACTTTGGAGGTTAGGAGGAAGAGGTAGAAAACAGAAGATGGTGGACATTGCCTCAGTGGTGGTGAAGAGTTGTTGAAGGATTGGGCAATGACCGCAGAACTGATCAGGGAGACAGCTAGAAAGGTACTGGGTGTGACATCGGGAAAGGAAGAAAAAGACTCCGGTGGTAGAATGAGGAAGTGCAGGAAAGCAAAAGGAGAAAGAAGTTAGCGAAACAAAATTGGGAATCAGCAGAGAGATGAGAAAAGTAGGCAGGAGTATAAGGAGATGAGGCAGCAGGTGAAGAAGGGCGTGGTAAAAGCTAAGGAAAAGGTGTATGATGAGTTGTATGAAAAGTTGGACACTAAGGAGGGAGAAAATAATTTGTACCGGTTGGCCAGGCCGATATAGAGATGGGAAGGGTGTACTGGAAGTTAGAGCAATAAAGGATACAGGTAGAAATGTGTTGGCTAGTGAGGATAGTGTGTTGAGAAGGTGGAGAGAGTATTTTGAGCAGCTGATGAATGAGGAGAATGAGAGAGGAGAAGGTTGGATGATGTAGAGATGGTGGAGCAGGAAGAGGATAGGATTAGTAAGGCAGAAGTTAGAGCAGCTATTAAAAGGATGAAAAGTGGAAAGGCTGTTGGACCAGATGACATTCCAGTAGAAGCGTGGAGATGTTTAGAAGAGATGGCAGTGGACTTTCTGGCTAAATTGTTTAACAGGATTTTGGAAGATGAGAGGACACCTGAGGAATGGAGAAGGAGTGGTCTGAACTACTTGGGAATAAAGTTGATGAGTCACACCATGAAGTTATGGGAAAGAGTAGTGGAAGCTAATCTGAGGGAAGAGGTGGCCATCTGTGAGCAACAGTATGGTTTCATGCCAATGAAGTACTCTTCATTGATGCAATCTTTGCTTAGAGGATTTTGATGAAGAAGTATAGAAGAGTGGCAGGAGTGATTTGCAATCGATGAGTCTCTGCAAGAGTGGAACCTTCACCTATAAGTGACCTAATGTACAAGTTTTCCGAGATATGAGTCGTCACTAGATCGATTTTTGCTTTGTTCTGCATGCAAATAATTGAGGCACGGGCTAATTGTTTTAGATATATACTGAGCACTTTTTCAACTTGTAGAATACAAACTGTAACAATTGCTGAATGAAATAAAACTTTAAGGTCAAGGTGTATTTGACTATTTGACTTTGTAAATCCTTTTCAGATTTACTCTTATAATAACCATAGCAATTCTGAAATGTTTTTTACTATATGTATTGTGAAAGTGAAGATTTTATCATTTAGGCTCATTAGTATTCATCAGTTCAAGCACTCATGTTGGGTGAGGAGGTCAGATTTCCAGTTCAATCAAAAGGTGTTCATTTGTGGTAAGTCTGGGTTCTTCCGCACCAACCAGAACACCATGTCTTAGGGGTTTTGTACATGTTATAATTCAAAAGTATATACCACATTACTGTGTGCTTTCAAAGTTATGGCTACTTTATGTGTTCATGTATTTTCTGATGTACATAAAATACATGATACATTATAGACAGTGTCTGTAAACCATAACCATATGCCATAAAGATCTCTTTAGTAGTTTGTCTCTCGAAACAACCTAATTACTAACATATGTCTGGTAAGTGGTGATCATCATAACCGAATAAGAATATGTTAATGGTTAACTCCTTTTAATACACCAAGGGCTGCAGGTTATGAAATATTGGCAGTCAAATTGTCCCCAAATAAGGGTTGTTAAAGCTCTGAACATGGACAGTGAAGATGAAATACTTGACTTGAAGACGCATTTATCAGGAATAAATTCATTAATTCATCTTCTATCCTGCCTAATCCTTAACTCTGGGTTACAGGCATCTGCTGGAGCCTATCCCAGCACACATAGAGCTGGGCTGATATACAACAGGGCTGATGTATGGAATTTGTATTGGATAGTCTGTAACCACTAATGAATGGGATCAAGGATCTACCACTTATCATTACTTTCTCATCGCACATTTACAAGAGCCAGTTCATTCCATTTTGCCCACATTTCCACTAGTTACAACTCAGTTCTTAGCTTATAGTATAAATGATACTTGATTGGCTACTGATAATATTATTACAGTCTGTTTAATAACAACAAATATTATCTTTGTGATTTTAATCCACTTGAAAACAAATAGAATAAACTATATATAAGGTAAGGTCTAGATGCTGTGTTTTCATTTATATGGTTAAAACTCCTAAAATATTTTTGGGTAAATATCAACCAAATGCATGTTATCATATTTTACATATTACAGGTTCAGTCATTTATGAAAGCCATTAGTGTATATGCTGAGCTAAATAAATGTCTTTAAAAGTTCTGACTGTAAGGTTCATATCAGTGAGCATATTCTTATCATTATTACAGAAAGAACATAAATAGATAAAAATGATAAGAGAAATCTTTACCAGGAAGCACTGGCACTCCAGCAGCGGTTCCACCTTGTGTTCACACAGTAAGATGGTACAAGAGGAGAAAGACTGCCTTAGTGTCTTCTTCAAAACTGTCACAGTTCTGCAATTATCAAAACACAACTAATCAGACAATATAACAGAAATCACTTATTTGATCTCCAAATTCTTTCCCATGAATAAGAAATGACAATAACTTCCTCTGTACACACTGTACTACTGTTAAGATGGTGGTCCACCTACATAGGGTCAAGATGGGCACTCGGCTCATCAAGCAGAAGGATTCGGGCTCTACTCAGAATGGACCGCGCCAGACACAGCAGCTGCTTGTGGCCGTAGCTCAGCACGTGACCACCGTATTCTAGTTGAAAGTCCAGTTTATCAGGAAACTGCTCAATCACTGACTTAAGTCCCACCTGACAAAGAAATTAAAACTGATTTAATACAAGCCTAAAAACTAAAAAGTATTTCTTATTGAGAATAATTGTAAGATGTTCATCCATCACTTTCTGAAACATGCATTTACATTGAATAACAAAAGTCTGTTAAAATACATGATAAATCTTATTCTTCTCCTTTCGGCTGCTCCCATTAGGGGTCGCCACAGCGGATCAGTCTTCTCCACATTACCCTGTCCGCTACATCTGCCTCTTTCACCCCATCTACCTACATATCTTCCCTCACCACATCCATAAACCTCCTCTTTGGTCTTCCTCTTTTCCTCCTACCCTTACCCTTAGCCTCCATCCTCAGCATTCTCCTACCAATATACTGCATATTCCTCCTCCAAACCATCTCAAACTAGCTTCCCTCACCTTGTCTCCAAAACATCCTACATGCGCCGTCCCTCTAATAAACCCATTTCTAATCCTGCCCATCCTTCTCACACCCAATGAAACACCACTCCATTGCTTTCCCTCTCATTCACACACATGTACTCAGTCTTACTCTTGCTGACTTTCATTCCCCTTCTCTCCAGCGCATACCTCC
>JAOTRA010000029.1:12481153-12509113 GCA_026260255.1 Pseudolaguvia tuberculata
TGGTTTGGACATGTGCAGAGGAGGGACATGCAGTATATTGGTAGAAGAATGTTGAGGATGGAGGTCCCAGGCAGGAGTAAAAGAGGAAGCCCAAAGAGGAGGTTTATGGATGTGGTGCGGGAAGATATGCAGGTAGTTGGGTTGAAAAAGGCAGATGTAGCGGACAAGGTAGTGTGGAGAAGAGCGATCCGCTGTGGCGACCCCTAACAGGAACAGCCCAAAGAAGAATAAGAAGAAGAAGTAGTTGGCAGTTATAATCATCAAAATAAAACAAATAAACACTTAGATAAATTGAATTATATCAGTCTGTGGGGAATGAATATATACATACATACCACACAGACTGAAATTTCAATTGTTTATTTGTTTTAACTGGGGCGGCGCAGTGGCGTATTTGATAGCACGGTCACCTCACAACAAGAAGGTCCTGGGTTTGAATCCCGGGCCGGGGATCTTTCTGTGTGGGGGTTACATGTGGAGTGAATGTTTTTGTCTATGTGTAGCCCTGAGATAGACTGGTGACCCATCTAGGATGTACCCCCGCCTCTTGCCCTATGTGTGCTGGGATAGGCACAGCAAAACCTGTGACCCAGAATTAGGGGATAAGCGGGTAAGAAGATGAATGAATTCACAACTAATAAAATTAGAATATTACTTAACTATATATAAGTTTAGTTCTTGAATAGAACTTTTTGCAGATATTCTAATTATATGATCAGCAACTGTATATAAAAATTGAAAATATAAATAATGTAAAAATACAAATTGGCACTAACAAGTCTGTTACTTCTTACCTTCTGTCTCCATTTGCTTCAGTTGTTGACCTGTGTGCAGGAAGTATTTCCTCATCACGAGAAAGACAAATGCCAAGAGGGTGGCTGCCAGAAATATGTATGGCCGCATAATTGATACCACCAGAATACATCCCAGCACCACTAGGGTCAGCTGCCAAAGGGAAGAACTATGTCAATGGCTTGTTGCTTTAATTTTAAGACAACGTTAATTACAAACCTGAATGAGATCAAACATTAGCAGAGGCAACATATCATCTATTGTAGCCATGTCCTTAGTGAATCGGTTCATGATACGACCTTGAAATCAGAATGCAATTATTGACAACACACACATGACATGTGACACACTGCATCTATATCCTTGTTTTCCACACACCTGTTTTCATCGTGTTGAGGACAGACATTGGTGCCCTTAGCACAGAACTTAACATTTTCTGATGCAGTTTCTTGGATATGGTGATCATGGTATGGACCAGTGGCAGCCCCCGAAAAAAGCCCAAAGCTAGAATACTTTCTGAAGTTGCTACGTAGATGTAAATAATGTAATAGCTGCTGGTGGGTCGAATAATAACTGCATACTGTGTGCCAGTTAGCGATAAATTGGTTTGCTTGGTGGTATTTAAGTCAGGATGCTCCTTTTTCCAGATCTCACTGAAACGTAATGGAGAGAATACACATGATGTTTAAAGACTACTGCTAGACCCTCCATTGAAAAATAACGCCACTGAGCATTTTTCAAGATTTGTTGATAAAGAAGGAAATTCTCTGGTATGATAATATATGATAATAATGTTAATTATATGATAAAATGGGAAAGCTTTGATTTATACTCACTCAGTTATTAAAAAAATCCCAACTACAGATCCAGCCACCTATAAACAGAAATAGAGGTTTTGCAGATAAATGAAGAAAAGAGAATTTTTTGGGGGGTTTTGCCTTTGAACCACTTAACCTGTAGGAGTTTTTGACAAAATAGACTGGTTTGTATGTTTGGAAATAGTTTTCTTGTGCCGATCATTACAGCTGTCCTCAGTTATGTAGTCAAACAACAGACAGAGAGACGTAACTCAGTGTCACAGTAAAGCAATTCTCAAATTTATTTGATTCAACACAACCCACAAATTCCAAACATAACCCCCCCCCCCGTGTTAGATTCATTACAGCATTCCAATTATGCCCACAGCCAACTTATAATGCTAAATAAGCAGAGGATTTTAAATTAAATAACCATCAGCATGATTACCTCAATAGCATAAATGATGAGGATGAAGATCAAAACGTATGTGAGACTTCTGTTGGTTAACACGTATCTGACGTAAGTATTCCATTTGGTATTCTCAAAGGCATCTTCAACTGGTTCATCAGCAAAGCATGCCTGTAAAATCAAAAACCACCCAGTGAATTATATGCACTTCCTAACAAACTGGAATATCCAGTTGGTTTGGAAAGTATTCAGACCTTAAATGTTTCACTCTGTTATATTGCAGCCATTTGCTAAAATAAGTTCATTTTTTCTTCATTAATGTACACACAACTCCGCATATTGACAGAAAAACCTATTCAACAATGTTCTCTATAATTTCAGTCAAAATGTAAGGTGGAATTGGGTGAAAATTTTATAGTTCATTCTTTATTAATATACTACTACAATAATACTGCTTCCAGTACGTGTATGTGTATGTTAGATCTGTGTCCTATCACATTTCAGTTGTTGTCTGCAACCATGTTAATATTAATCTGCCTAAAGCCTTCAGAATCTTTTCTGCTGCCCAATTAACTTAAAGTATGTAAGTAGTGGCAGATTACTAATTCATTCATTCATCTTCTTACCGGCTTATTCCCGAATCCGGGGTCACGGGGGTCTGCTGCGCCTATCCCAGCACACATAGGGCGAGAGGCGAGGGCTACACCCTGGACGGGTTGCCAGTCCATCTCAGGGCAACACACAGACAAACAACCATTCACACACATTCACTCCTATGGACAATTCACAATCACCAATCCACCTAATCTAAATAAAAGAGTTTATTTTTGTACTCTGCACAGAAAGATCTCGGCCCGGGATTCGAACCCGGGACCTTCTTGTTGTGAGGTAACTGTGCTAACCACTACACCACCGCGCCACCCTAGATTGTGTAGATGACGTCCCCTTTTTCCATCTGATTGGTTAATTAGAGTATCAGTCCAGTTTGTGGAAACACGAGGGAGCAGGAGAAATTAACTTTGCCTCATTTTTTATAGGTAGACTTTTCCGGAGAAGTTAAGACATCGTGAGGAATGCTTGGTTAACCCCAAAGATAATTAACTTGTCTCAGCCCGGGAAAGAGTTTATACAGAACGTCCCGGACAGTGCCTATAAATGTATTATATATTTTACATTATTTATATTATTATGATTTTGGGATGTAATTAGATAAATAATAATTCTGAACTGCTTTAGATGATGTATGTGGCATAGCTGTGGTTGT
This sequence comes from Pseudolaguvia tuberculata, assembly GCA_026260255.1. Taxonomy (NCBI): domain Eukaryota; kingdom Metazoa; phylum Chordata; class Actinopteri; order Siluriformes; family Sisoridae; genus Pseudolaguvia; species Pseudolaguvia tuberculata. Next base: position 12,484,416 of record JAOTRA010000029.1, read on the forward strand.
AGTGTGGAGTCTTGGAGTCTTAACGTGTCTTGCTTTAATAAAAATGGTTTTCATCCTCAATATGCAAAATGTCTCACTGTCTGTAATAGGTGATATATTATATAATGCCACGTGCTAATGGTCATATTAAGTGTTATATTAAATCAGTAATACATTTTGTCTGACCTGGGTTTAAAAAAAAATTTATTTTTGGGTGAATTAAGAGAAATATTTTCTTTTAAAGGACTGTGGAGCAATTGAAGTTCTATCATATATGTCATCTTTTACCTCAATATTCTCCTCATTTATTTCGGCTGTGATGTAAACGCTGTCTTTGGACAGTCTCCGAGTATAGATGTCCAACTCGGAGGCCAGTTCACTCTGGGGCATGAGAGATAGGCGGCTGTGATAGGAGGGCTGGAGCTGGTCTCGTCTACCGATACCCTGTGTGTTAGTCATAAAGGCAAGAACAGACTGCCTTCTCTGGCCTGCCATGTGCACACCATGGTTGTGATACATATCATTCCCCATGAATGACTCATCCACCAGCTCATTCTCAGGCACCAGAGAAAACTTGCGATCAGGCAGTGGACGTTTGGCCTCCTCTTCAATCACCTGAATGAAGGAAGCCTTACGGTCGGCTGCCAGTGGATTCATGATAACTGAAGCTTTCCTCTCATCTAAGTAGGTGGGAGGAGGTACTTGCCGGTAGGAAGGACGATCAGAACGTATCCCTGAGGTTTCATCCACAGAAACCCGTCGTAGTGTCTCGGTGAGGATGGAGCAGCGGCGCTCTGCAGTAATGTTGTCGTAGGCCTCCAGTCCCAGCAATAAACTGCTGAAGTCAGGCCGTTGTGACTGCAGCTCGGAGAACGTGCCATAGAAGAAGCACTCACCGTTGTGCAGCAGTAGGATCTTGTCAGCTCGTTTTAGGTGCTCAATCTTGTTGGTGACCACAATGCGGGTTTTGGAGGCCATAAGCCTGCATAGACACCTGAAAAAAAAAACCATCAATTTAAAGCATATGCTCCATGATCCAATTAAAATAATGTGACAATATTTTTAATTCTAAGGTTATATAATAAACATAATTTCATACTGTTAAAGCTTACATATGAATTATACAAACCTGTCAAATATCTCTTTCTCTGTAGCAATATCCAAATGTGTGAAAGGTGCATCCAGCAGGTATGTGTCCGCATCTCTGTACACAGCTCTAAGAACAAGACATAGCTGTCAAGTAAACAAATATAGATAATGCTTTGCATATTTCCGCAGTTTATACACAAATTTATAGTTATGCAAAATTGTTAAAATATATAAATATTAGTATATAACTAATAAATGGGAAGTGGTAGCCTAGGTGTTAAGGTGTTGGACGAATACCAGAAAGACTGGGGTTTGATTCCTACCTCCACCCTCCACCAAGCAACCACCGTGGGTCCTTGAGCAAGGCCCTTAACCCACAATTGCTCAGTTGTACAAAAGAGACCAAATGTAAGTCGCTCTGGATAAGAGCGTCTGCCAAATACTGTAACTGTAACTGTATAACAAATGTATCAAATGTAACTTAGGAAAACTAAGTAGACAGAAATGTTTATACAATAGCCTGATATTTACTTTAGTAAATTTCTAAATTTTAATTAGTATTGTAAAGTGTGATACAATTTCCTCCAAATATAAATACAAATTTTTTAATGATTTATAAATTTTCTAATGACTTTTGTAACACCTATTCTGTGGTTAAATGAGATTTTCATTTTATTTTTTAACAGAACATTTTTGAAACATATATTCTCTCCTTTTTAATTTTTGCCATAAACAAGATAGAAGTTTGTATGTTGTTTTCTTTTAATATACAGTGGGTACGGAAAGTATTCAGACACCTTAAATTTTCCACTCTTTGTTATATTGCAAAATTTGCTAAAAACATTTGAGTTCATTTTTTTTCCTCATTAATGCAGCACCAACACAACACAGCACCCTATGTTGAAACATAGGATGTCAACAAAAACAAAGAATTGTTGACATTTTTGCTGATTTCTTAAAAAAGAACCTAAAATATCACATAATCCTAAGTATTCTTGGATCCTGGATTTGTGGATCCTCTGCCAATCCTCTTTGCAGATACTCTCCAGTCTCTGGAGAGATGCTAAATTGGGTTTAAGTCAGGGCTCTGGCTAGGCCATTTGAGAACAGTCACAGAGTTGTTGTGAAGCCACTCCTTTGTTTTAGCTGTGTGTTAGAGTCATTGTCTTGCTGGAACGTAAATCAGCGTACTGGAGGAGGCTTTTGTCCAGGATATTCCTCATTCATCTTTCCCTCGATTTCTGACACCACCGCGCTTCACTGTTGTGACTGTATTGGACAGGTGATGAGCAGTGCCTGCTTTTCTTCACACATACCACTGAAAATTAAGGGCAGAATGTTCTTTCTTGGTCTAATCAGATAGAGAATCATATTTCTCACCATCTTAGCAAACTCGTTCTGACGCTTTCATTTATCTTGAAGGTTTTCGTCGGGCCACTCTGCCAAAAAGCCAACTGGTGGAGGGCTACAGTGATAGTTGACTTTCTACAACTTTCTCTCATCTCCCGACTGCATCTCTGGAGCTCAGCCACAGTGATCTTTGGGTTCTTCTTTATCTCTCACACCAAAGCTATTCTCGTCAGATAGTTCAGTTTGGCCAGACGGCCAGCTCTAGCAAGGGTTCTGCTCATCCCAAATGTCTTCCATTTAAGGATTATGCCACTGTGCTCTTAGGAACCTTGTGCAGCAGAACATTTCTGTAACCATGGCCAGATCTGTGCCTTGCCACAATTCTGTCTCTGAGCTCTTCAGGCAGTTCCTTTGACCTCATGATTCTTATTTGAAAGGTGTGTGGCTTTCAAGTCCAATCAGTATAAACAAACACAGCTGGACTCAAATGAAAGTGTAGAACCACCTCAAGAATGATCAGAAGAAATCGACAGCAGCTAAGTTAAATATATGATTGTCACAGCAAAGGGTCTGAGTTTTTCATTTTAACAAATCAGCAAAAATGCTAACAATTCTGCTGTATGTACATTGATGAGGGGGAAAATGAACTTAAATGATTTTAGCAAATGACTGCAATATAACAGAGAGTGAAAATTTTAAGAGAGTCTGATTACTTTCCTTACCCACTTTACACTGCCTATTGTATATTTTTGGAGTGTGCACCTTGCTAGGGCAACTCGTGCTTTCTGTCCCCCACTCAGATTGAGTCCACCCTCTGCTAGAGGAGTCCTATCCTTCTCTGGAAGAGCAGCCAGGTCCTAAAGATCGAATCACAGGACAGAGCTACATTCAGTTGTGTAAAGTGCCCCAGTGAATTTCAATGAGAAAGTTGGAATCAGATGAACTGCAGTCTACAGTGTGTAAACAAAAGAACACTAAAAAGAAAAAAAAATCTCATAGAACACCAGCACAGATAATGTCGAGGATACACAAAAATATACACTTCTAAATTTCACACATACAGGCACATATAAGACAAAATCAACACACCACTAAAACCTTGTAGGAAGATGTTTCTATATATCTTGCATCTTAGTGAATAAAACAGTTACTTAAAAATGAGAAAATAATAAATCACAGTTAAAACAATGTTACTGTTAGCTTACCTCCTTTCTGACACCTTTTGTCCAATTTTGGTGCATTACAGAAAAGAAATACAAAATATTAAGACTTGCTGAAAACAATCAGAACTCAAATGTACAGGATAAAGAGGTATGTAACAAAAATGCATTATCTGCACCGCACTTTTTATGATCATTACTATACAACTTTTTGTCTAGTACTATAAAAAATGCTAATTGAGGATTTCATTTATTTTTTGCAAACCATTTTCTTTAGAAAAATATATCAATATATCAATTAATTAAAGATTTGTTGGGCAATTGGGTAGCACAAGCCACTAGCTTCACAATACCACTGTTAAAGCAGTTATAATGAGTATAATGAGTATAAGTTACTTATTATTCTCATTATAAGGTAGTCTGCCTTAGTTTCCTGAGGAAAATGGGTACAAGGAAAGAAAGGTGCTTATTCTTAGGGGAGAAAAGCCATATATTCTCTGTCTAGGCATTGCCACAGCGGATCACCCCGAAGATCCGCACATTCGACTTGTGGGATGAAACCGGAGTACCCGGAGGAAACACACGCAAGCGTTTGCTTCATTACCTTAAAGAGGGAAACTTAACAAAACATAAGTCAACAAAATATCCAACACATGAAGCACATGGAAACTATAGTATCCCTCTGCCACACATACAACCCTTTGGAATTTTTGCACATCTATAATTTGTACATAATTATATGTAATTAATACACTATGTTTCTGTTCTATTATATCTTTTTGATTTACTCTTATCCTATAGATTTTTTTAATTCTTTTATATTATTTATTCTGTTCCTAGTCGTAAAAAAGCATTGCACTGCATGTCATACACTGTCTGTAGATGCATGTGACAAATAAAATCTTAATCTGAAATAGGAATAGTAATGAAATACTTTATAACGCTACTATATAACGGTTTATAACACTACTATAAATATGTAATAATATCACACACTTCAGACAAACGGTCACTTATCAATTTATTTGTCACATACATGATTATACACAGTACAACATATAGTGTACCTTATCCATTTGAGCCACCACTGCCCCTACATTATAGCTGCTACATTACTGTAGCTATAACCTGTGAAAAAGAGAAAAACTATAGTGAAGAAGCAATTAAATTTAAGGGATTCGTAGTGAACAGTCCCATTCTTCTTGTCTATCTCCTCTAGCCTCCACTTCTACCAGCGTCTTTGTTAGCTCATCTGTGTAAAATCTTATATCTTTACATACTCTTTCTATTGTGATACAATAGTTATTATTTAGAAATGTATTTCATTTTGAGGGTTGGAACCGATTATGGGAATTTTAATTACTTTTAATATGGCAAATTGATTTGATGTGCAAGAAATTGAGCTCCCACATCAGCCATGGAACGAATTAAACTTGTAGGTCAAGGTACCAGTGTATAGGTGAAATCAAACTTCATGAGACACTCTTAATTCTTTTCTTATAAAAAATGCTTAGACAGATTTTAATCCTGTATAAACATCAGACTATAAATGCGTTTCATGCATGAGGTTCCATATTTCTTAGGGATTTTTATTATTGAATATTTTGTCACACTCAGTATCTGGTTAATGCACTCAGAGCTTTAGGGAATGAGGTGATATAGCTAGATATGGGTGATGTATATAAGATGCTATGTTTATATATTTCATTCAATGATATGAGTAATTTTATGCCCCTGTGAAAATGCAAAATTTTTACCAAAAACCCTTTAAGTAAAGTTGGTCACGACTGTTGGTTCTGATTTTGGCCTGAGATAAGCAGCTGGGGAAGGAGTGAATGTGACTCTGCAGTCTATGAAACATTTAGAATCTGTGAGCCTCTGTTCACAAGTGACTATATTAAACTGAACTGCAGTCACACATCATGGATTTGACGGGAAAGGATAGGCTGTTTTGGTATAAAGAGATTGAAGTTGAGGAGAGGTGAGCCATATTGCGTAATATGACACAGTAATGCAGCATTTATCAAACAAAGATACACAGTTCAACTGCCAACTCAGCATTCCAAGTGGCATGAAATTAGTGAAGAGAGAATAAGATAGACAGACAGACAGACAGACAGACAGACAGACAGACAGTGAAGACTTTAAATACAGAACCAGATAGAAAGTATGAGATTAAAAAAAACAGACAAAGGTTAGGGTTTATGGGTTTTGGCTTTACCTCCTCTAGCTGACAAGCTTTAACTATTCTGCTGTAACGATATTCTTCATGAGTCAGCCCAAACAGGATATTGTCTCGGATGGTGCCAGGCATGATCCAGGCAGTCTGGGAGGAGTAGGAGACACGACCACTGTGCCTGATTTTTCCTGAGGAAGGGACTAGCTCACCCAGGATGGTCATTAACAGGGAGCTCTAACCATACGGAAGATATTAAAGGATGCGTCAGAGCTATTGGATACAACAGACACCTAATAAAAATACAACAGTTATAGTGGTTCTGTCTCCACACATAATATCTGGTGTCTCTCTTATGATATTAATATAAAAAATAAAACAAATCAAGAGTGTAATCTGACCTTTCCAGATCCCGTAGATCCAGCCACTGCCAACATTTCCCCCTTTTCCAAGTGTAAGCTGATATTCCTAAGCACAGGTGTTATGTACAGGTTGGAGAAAAAGAGTCCATCTCCGTTTGGATTGCCATTTTCTTTGTTCTCCTGTTTAATCTTCTCAAAAAGTTCACCAATACCCTAGCATAACAGAAAGACTTTCAAGCGCAGCATCTGGCTAAACTTTTACAAGTGTGATTTTAGAATTGTGGGTGCATTTGGTGTCTAAATCTTTTACATTTTTCAAATGGTTAAATGATAAAATATTTTAAAAATGGATCACAAGATTTTACAGGCCACAACAATATAATAGCTGTAAAAAATAGCTATAATTCTGTAAAAAAATGTTACTGAAAATCAAGGTCAGTGTATCACTGTCTTATAAAATTATTTATTTATTTATATTTTTATTTATTTATTTATTTATTTATTTATTGTTAATTTTGACTATTATTTGTCAATTTACCATTAAATTGTTTAAAAAAATAACTTTTTTCTTAAAAAACAATGTCCATAAATATTTCGTAATTTCTGTTATTATCCCATACACCACTATGTAAGATACAGAAAGTGCTGTCACTGTCTCTCAGACATAAGATATGAAGGTATGTATGCTCTAGATGAAAAAATAATTTAATGTAATTAATGTTCTTACACAGAGAGATATTTTGTTAACTATCATAGTAAAAAAACAGAATTGATGATTGACCCCAATTGTGTAATTTAATCATCTTTCAAATATAAAATCGATTAGCATATTTATGTGAACAATTAGACTTTCTGGCAAAAATTTCAGGAAGTAACAAGATTGGTTCTACATATTGTCCTATTGGTCAATAAAAATCAATAATGATTGTATTTTACATAAGATAATTCCAAATACTGCAATTATGTGCAAATTCAGCTGAAAGAATCTAAATAAGGATTAGTACACATGAGCACATCAGTCTCAGACAAATTCTTTGGCTCTCTGTCAGGATTTGGCTCCTATTTCCTACCTATAATACTTGGTATGGTATAACCTCTTATAATCTGTCGAAAACTTTTATTTGTCACCACAAGAAGTGAGCTCTGCTTTTTACGTTCTGGCTTTGTAAACTAGTTTACATTTCATAGGTGACCAGGACACTCTTTCTAGTAAGACTTTAGTAAAGCTTATATTAGCCTAGATGTGACAGATAGGACATCGAGTTTGTGTGTTTATTTAACTAAATTGTAATGTTTACAATTTAATAACTTGTAAATTGCGATTGAGATACATTTTCATCCCTTTTTTCTTTGCTGTTGCTATATCCCATGGCACAGCATGTCATGTGCAGGACTAGTGAGATTTATTAATTAGGTAAAGCTGTTATCCTAACCTAGGCTGTAGGCTTATCTAATCAATATAACCTGACTTTTATAGAAACTATAAAAAGGATCATGGTAAATACAATCTTTTGTCATAGTTATGGGTTGATTGAGGCATTTATTTCATTTTATTGCCTCAGCATGGAGAATCGACCTACAAAAGCACACAAAAGGCTTGTGTTGTGGCGCTAGGCATTTTCATTGTAGCAGAAGACTGAGAATGACACTGGAACAGAGAAATGGGTGTGACCTTGGGTTAATCATTAACTTTTGTCAGACTTTGTGGGACATGCGCTCACTAATTTATTTCTACATGCATTTCTTAATAAACAGCTAACAAAATGCTTTTCTTGCATTTAAAGGTTCACACAGAACCTTTACTCTAAATCAAGAGTCTCCAAACTCAAAAAAAAAGCCAGTGTCCTACAGAGTTTAGTTCCAACCCTAGAGGTATGTGTGTTGAGCCAAGTTGGAGCTAAACTCTGCAGGACACCGGCTCTCCAGGACCGAGTTTGGAGACCCTTGCAGTCTAAATGCTTACATTCTTCTGTTACGTTCTAGGAATAACACCAACAAAATGAGCATTAATTTAATAAAAACATAATTTTAAATATAAAGACACGTAAGTTGCACATAGAGTCTTAATAAATGTCTTGACACTTTTTCAATATCCACTATTTTAGGTTTGTGGTCACCTGAGCATCACAAACACCTGTGATTTCAAACATCTCATTCCAAATGTGTTCCCATTTTACTATTTGATGACAATAGTAGTAGGATTAGACACTAATGCGATGATTCCAGTTATTCTCAAAGGTGTTCAGTGGTGTGTAGATTAGGACCCAGCACCTTTTTCAATAATAACAGCATGTGATAATGGAGGTCAGGGTTTTTTTGCTCAGCCATTCTCATGCTGGAACAGTGTGGAATAATGTTTTGCTACAACATACAAATACTTCTAGACAAAAAGGTGCTTCAAGATTTGTAACAGTTTTGACAGGAACCACATATGGATCTGATGGTATACCACAAACTTTAGGTATTATAGTGTATTTGGATTTTTAAACTATTTCAGTTTTTGTTATCTAGTTCTTGTTAACTTAAAGGTGAAAGTGTTAGTTTAGTAAATACCTCATCCCAGGAAGCTGTGATATTTACAAGTTCCATGTCTTTAATACTGAGGTCGTACTCCAATAATTTGTATTCTTCTTTGCTAAGAAAATCCTGAAAGCCAGAGTGGACAAAACAAAGAAAAGTAAATAAGTTTTCTGGCACATTTTGATACAGTCTCTGATAAAGACCTTGGGTGTTGTGACGGAACAAACCGTTATACAATGATACAAAGAAACCATTATGCTGTGCAGTAATGAACGAGTGTCTTCCCACAGCTCTACCGTTCATCTTGTTATATTTAACGTGTTGTGGTGTAAATATTAACTGCGGGTTTAGGCACCTTTTCAAAATGTATCATTAGAAATACCAAGCTAAGACTGGCTTTAACCAGTTTCACTGAAGAAGTACTTTAAAATCTTATTATACTCTTTCTGTGTTCATATTATAAATAGCTTTTGCACAACATATTATAACTATAAACCAATGCCGTTCATACCACAATTCAAGCGCTGAGCTTAGGACACATCATATCAGATAAAAAGATCTTACCTCAATCTTCCAGATGAGCCGGATGGTGTCATACCACATCTGGATTGAAGCAGGCAGCTGCCGAGTAACAGTCATACGCAGCACCATGCAGTATGAGAGAGTAGTGAAAATGCGCCGCACGGTGATGCCAGTGGTAAGGGCTTGGGGCAGCACTGCAGCAGTAATCACCCATATAGCAGAGAAGAAGTAAGCAGAACTGTAGAAATAGCGCAGTGAGCCAATTTTTCTGGTCAGCTTTACCTCGTCCCTGAAAGCAATAAACCAAAATGCTTTGGTTTAAGTTTCAATGAACTTAATTAAACATATTGAAATATAAATTGAAGATTCTATTGCCAGAGAATAAGATACATCACATGACATTTTTAATCAAAGAAAAGAAAATTTAGTTTAGAAAATTTAGCTTAAATTCAGATACACCTTTTTGGAGTCACATTTTATCTTACTGTCTGATATTTTTGATAATGGTCTCCATGATCTCCTCCCAGCCATAGGCTTTTACTGAGTGTAGGTTCTCCATAATCTCTGAGGTTAGGGCAAGACGCTTATTGTTAAGCAGGACTCTTTGAGCTCTTTTTCAAAAAGACAACAAAAGAAAAATACATTCAGAATAATGTGGATGGAGGAATGTTTTTGGTCATTGAAGTCATTTCTATTTGTATAACGTTAACAATGGACATTGTCTCAATGCAGATTTACACAGAATGCAGTAAGAGTGAAAAAATGTAGGTTTGTCCCTAAAGATCAACCAGTGGCAACTGTGACAAACTAAAAAAAAACTCCATGATATAAGGTAGGAAGAAACCGTGACTAGAACAAGACTCAATGTCAATAAATTCTGATAATGGTGATCAAATGTGTACTGTAGCTCCTCAAATTCCAGGAAAGGGGCAGGAAACCAAGAATGTACTTTAGAATTCTCTCACATGGGAATTACAGTTGCGGATGGAAATACAAAAAGCATGCTGTTTAAATTGAGTAAAACTGAAAATATGCCGTGGTCTTCCCAGATTTGTTTACATTTCTGAAAAGCACAGGGCAAACAAGCTCCTGATTAGAGGTTTGGATCTGTGCTACCTGTTCTAACTCATCCAAAAACCCAACCAGCATTAGACTTTTGTGGAATGCAGTAATGAAGAGAATCCTAAGCAGGAATATATGCGGTATTACAAATATGAGCAGGTGAGAAACCTACTTGTAAGGTCCCATTTTGTGAGAAAGACAAGCTTGGATGACTCCCAGTAGAGAGATTGCAGCAAGAGCACAAAAGCTGTTAAATTCTATGAGCTCCCAAATTAGTCCCACACACAGGATACACTGCAAGGGGGAAATCCAAACGAAGTGTGCCATGCCAAGGCTCTGTACAACAAACACATTTTCTAATTAGTTTTTAGCATACTGTACAGTGTGTTGTATAGTTTTACATTAACAGTAATGCTAACAGTAAAATTTTGGACACATTAACAGACATACTTGGGGATTTGCTCATGTTCTTGTTGACAAAATGTTTCACACCCATCCCATTTAATACAGGTGATAATTGTGTCAGAGAACTTGCAAAGTGTATCAAAATTCATCACCCTGGCTCAACTTTCCTGATGGGTTCTAAAGTTTCCTTTGCTTTACATGCACACAAATGATTAGCCACTAGCATTTTTTTTACTTACTACTACTTAAATAAAAAAAGAAATCTTTAGCTGTTGCAATTTATTTTTAGTGCAGCTGGGAAGTAAACTATAAAATCTACTTGCCTGATCAAACTTGCCTAGGTTGGCTGACATCAAGCTGACCAGCTGTCCGGTACTGATCTTATCCAATACTTTACTCGATAGCTTTAGTGTCTTAGAAGCCAAAATGCAGGAAAAAATCAAACATTTAAGAATAATGAAAGAAAAATTCCAAAATACTATATGAAAATACAAGAACTTGTGTTGTAACTGTAAAACACCTTTTTATAAATTAAGCTGAAAAGGGCAATGCGAATCTGCATGCCCAGGTGATGCAGCCCAAACATGGCAGGCTGCAGCAGGAGAAAGCGTGTGATAAACAGTAGGCCTAAACCAAAGGCCAGAAAGTAACCCTGTTCTCGCTCTGGCTCATGATAGGGGTCAAATGATGCAATGATTCTGCCCAGAAGCTGTGGCTGCACAGTTTTTGTGGCTTCCTATGTGAAAAAAATGGGAATAATCAAATTCCCACCTATGCATAAAAAATTATATTTTAAACAATACCTTTGCAATAAACAATGGAAAGTAATAAGACACTTAAGCTATCTATTGTAGATTCTTTACAAGAAAAAAAATATTATGTGTAGCACATTACATGACCAATGACAACAGGAGGATCAACATACAGAAGTTAATGTTAGACATACAGTACGAGCAGCTTCACATATGACTATGAGTTGCACCATCATCAATAATTCATCATCAATAATTTGACTCACAGGCAAACACTGAATATTTTTATAAAGTACATATACATCCAGACCAGAAGTGCGCATTTAAATATATTTCAATATTTTCACTCTTACCCCAAAATAAAGGAGGAATCCAAATAACACAAATGGTCGAATGAAGCATCTGGAAAGTGCTCGCAAGAGACTGGGCTTTTTTTTTGCAGATATAACTTCTCTGTCCCATTCTCTATGCAGAGAGATAAATCCAGGAATAGTTAAACAGCTCCTCCCATTCACTGTAAAAATGGTGGAGTCTACATTGTTGAGGACACTTGTACATAACCGCGGTGATTTTACTGACTTAAATAAAGGTAAGAGCCATTCACAAACAGGAGACTGCCTTAAAGTCCTAATTTGAGAAAAAGTTCAAATTCACAGAAGATACATGTGTTTCAGGACTTACGAAATACTGCTTACCATCTATCACTCACTAGGGGCCTGGCACTTTAAAAGGTCAGGTTTGATACCCCTTAAATTCCTACAAAGCAAACGTGTTGTTGTCTATGTGAAACTTGGCAAGTAAAGGGAATTACTGGAAGACGCAAGGTGGCATTTAACCTTTTACCCTGAAACACAATGTTAATACTTGACTCAAAAGGGTGACATTTAAGCCTTTGGTCCTCTTTGGTAGGCTGAAGCTTTTCATGGTGTAGACACAGTCATGTTTAAGTTTTAAGTCACAACTATAGTAATTCATGCATCACTGAATAAAGAAACATGGAAAATGATAACAACAATACAAATCAGGAGAAAAATAACTGATGTTTTAAACACAACATGTTTTTGAGTATCTGAATACAAATTAAAATGATAAAAATATCCAAATCATACACTATTGATTTTATAAATTGTTCATGTTTCAGTGAACAATTTACAAACGATAAAAGTTTTTAAAGCTGAAAATACAAACTTTTCAAGACGTTCAGCAAGCACGTCTGCTGCATCCTGAGATGGAGCCTGATAAACATCTGAAAGCTTCAGTTTTTCCCTGAAACCCTTTCGCATAATAGGGCTTGTCCACCTGAAAATATGCAGAAGAGACCATTATTAAAATCAAGGTCCATTTTTTACCCTAGTTTCTAATTGCATCATTTTTAATAACTAAACAACTGCTTTAGTAAGGTTTGCTTTGGTTACGTCCAGTATACTTTTCTATTACTTCTGCACAGTGCATAGGTGTCTAATAATTACTTGATTGAACACTGTTTGGGTTTTTTTTAATTTACTAAACATTTCTTTGCTTTACATTCCTATCAGTGAAGGGCAAAGCCAGTGTGATTTAATTATAATGTGGTTCAACATTTTGATGTGAACTGTATGAAAGAACTGTTTTTAGCAGGGTGTTAATTCAACCATTTCTCCCAAACTGTAGATTTCACTTTTCCTAGTTATTAAGTAATTAAGTAATTCATTATCAATAATACCCTGTTTATGCATAAAAAATATCATTAGTTGACATTTGTGTGTGAGCATTATGGTTCGATCTTACCAGAAAAAGTATCTGGACAGGAATCCGGCATCATCAACAGGTGATCTCTGCATCCTAAATAAAGCATAGGGGTGCGTCCGCTAAACAGGAAAGCTGTGGCGCTTGTACATGAGGATGTACAGTTCACTACTTGAAGAAGTAGTGGGTTATTAGATTGTTAATCTCTTTCTCGCGAAACACTTGTGTAAACAAGCCAAACTTGACCGGGGTAAAAGGCACGGATTGTGTCCGTCGCCACACTGAGAAGTTCCGAGTGCGTGAGCGCGCTTCGGTCACGGGGACGAGTGAGAGATTTACACTTCCCCAGCTCTCAGTCAGAAATCCCACATTCATGTCACTCCTCCATAGACAGGTTTTAAAGGGATGACCATTGTTTAACCAAAAAAAGAAAAAGAAAGAAAAAGGGAGGGCTGTAGTGGATTGGTAATATTGTGGGAAAACAGTAAGGTCTTCCAATGATTTTTATAATTACAGTTTAATTTATTAATATTATACAAATTATTTGGCTATTCTAAATGTCTTTTTAAAAATAGAGGACACTCAAGACATCCATTGTCAATGTTGTGAAAATGAAGACACCTGGGGAGTAAATGTTGTTACTTGGCTGAAAAGAGAAGCTCAAACACATAATCTTTAGAGAAAATATCAGTCTTGTTCCTGCTATATGTTTTAAGGAGGTGAGAGGAAACAACAACCTGGTTCTAACTCAAGCTTAGAGTAGGATTAGACACCCTTCGATTAAAATGTGGTCATTTTCAAGCCCACACTAAATCTATAGTATCAAATTTAGGTTGATGGGCATGGCTACCATTCATTTATTCATTCATTTTCTTACACGCTTATTCCCTAATTTGGGGTCTGCTGGTGCCTATCCCAGCTCACACAGGGCAAGAGGTCACCAGTCCTCCAATAGGGCAACACATAGACAAACAACCATTCACACACACACACACACATTCACCCCTATGGACAATTTAGAAATACTAATCGACCTAATCTGCATGTTTTTTGTACTGTGGAAGGAAACCGGAGTACATGGAGGAAACCCACGCAAGCACATGAAGAACATGGGATAACATGCAAAGATACCAGACCCGGGATTCAAACCCAGACCCTTCTTGTTGTGAGGCGACCGTGCTAACCACTACGGCAAAATAATAACGCTTTAAACTTTTAGTTAGCTAATAATTGAGCCGCTAGTCTGTCTTGATGTTTTTGGGTGCTCCTCTAATAGAACACCTCTATGAAGAACACTAAAGAATCTTTTTAATGGGTGGAGCTCAAAGTATTTTATAGGCAAAAGGTTCAAGTCTAATGTAACTAATATTCTTATTATGGGTCACTAGATATTGGGGAAATAATGCACAACCTGTAGTGGAAACTTTATATAGAGAATTATGGAAAAAGGGGAGAGAGCACTCTGGAGAGATATATTAATATATTCACCGATATTAATTATTGATCAAAACATTAACTTGTGAGCAACTTGTAAACGTTTTGATCAGTGATTAATCACTGTGTATATACGAATACATCTCTAGCTTTCTTTAATAGAAAACATGTTATAGTTACTTATATTTAATATTGAAAATTTTGGGGGTATACACTAATATGATTTTCTACCGCTATTCTAATGCATTCAATCATTTGTCTATAGTTACACCATATAGTATATTAAATAAAAAGATTTTATTTACATTTTTGTCATGAGACAAAAAAAAAAAGTTTATCCAAAACATTGTGATGACACCATTAAATAAGTTAGAAACCTAGAAAAGAACCAGACTCAATAAGGAACCATATTATTTGGGGGTCAGCCAATGTCTATTTAGTCATTAATTTTTTTTAACTCCTTATTCCCTAATTTGGGGTCATGAGGGTCTGCTGGCGCCTATTCCAACGCACATGTGGTGAAAGCCAGTCTTTCTCGGGGACACATATAGATGAACAACCACACACACAGTCTCACTCCTTTGGGCAATTTAGAACCACCAATCAAGCTAATGTACATGTTTTGGACTGTGGATGAAAACCACAGCACCAGGAGAACATGCAAACTCAAAAAGACCCCTTGCCCAGGAATAGAACCCGGAACCTTTATGCTGTGAGGCAACTGCGCCAACGACTATACCATCACTCTATCCCAAGTGTCCATTAATTACAGCTAAATGATGATGTGGTGGTTCCCAATCCATCGTTGAAATTCCAGTGTGGCTCGGTAGAAGGTAAAAAGTTAGTACATATTAACAAAACATACACAGGACTGATCGTCAGTCCATTGCTGAGTCACATACAGAAAAACAACCACACACTCACTCTCATTCCTATGGAATCACCAATCAGTGGCCTAGTGGTTAGCACACTCATCTCACAACAAAAAGGCCCTGGGTTTGATTCCCAGACCATGGTTCTTTCTGTGCAGAGTTTGCATGCTCTCCTACAGTCCAAAACATGTACATTAGGTCGATTGTGTTTCTAAATTGCCCATAGGAATGAGTGTGTGTGTGTGGGGGGGAGGCCCTGTGATGGACTGACGACCCGTCCAGTATGTACCCCTGCCTCCTGCCCTATGTGAGCTGAGATACGCTTCAGCAGACCCCCGTGACCCCGATTTAGGGAATAAGCGAGTTAGAAGATGATCGAATGAATCTTGATTGAATGTTTTAAGCACTCAAAATGTTTACTTTATAATTCGTTATTAAACGTAATTTACCGTTTAGCCGCGTGGGGGCGCTACTCAATGACACTGACCGTAGCGTACCCAGGAAGTATAGAAGTTTATTAAAAGTTTATTGTTTTGTTAATGGGATTGTTAATAGACTGTTAAAATAATTGCTGAAACGTGAAGACTTATAATTCGTGTGTAATAACCGTGTTTAACTGTATAACATTAATCACAGCTGCTCGGTGCAGGTGGAACTGTTTGGTGTTTGTTTTAAAGATATCGAGCGTGAACATCACATGAACAGTCATGCTGGATAACGTGGACTATGGTTTTCCTGCGGGAGACGAAAGTGATGGGAGTAGCGATGAATGGGACATCGGATTTACTAATAGTACCACAAACCTGGATTCCGAGGTATAATTACGGAGGGGGGCACAAGTTAGCTGATGCGTTAGCGCAATTGTTAGCCCATGTTTCTTTCCACTCATTCACACACACACACACACACACACACAAGTTGTGTTAAATATTTCTGCAGGTTTCTAAAGTGAGATTCTACCCTGAGGACAAGGTGGCCGTTCTAAAAAGAGCCATTACGGCAGGGGACGTCGATCTTTTGCGCCAGTTACTGGACAGCGGTATGAAACTTTTTGCCTATTGTCTTTACCCTTCCCGTCATTCTATAAACTGAGGGCCTTACTCAAGGGCCCAACTATGACCGTCCAACAGTTACCCACAATTCCCATACATTACTGGCCTTTCGATATTAAAGAAGGCCATCATTGTTTGCTTTTTTACACTGATATTGCATTGATATTCTGGGGTTTCTAATTAACACAAGTAGTATCTCACTCTTCTGTGTTTAGGGATAGACGTGGACACACGTCTGACCTTTGATTGGACTCCTCTCATGTGTGCTGTCCATATGGGTCACTGTGATCTGGCTGAGCTGCTGTTGAATCACGGAGCCAGCGCCAACTTCATTAAAGGTAAAAGCAAAAGTCAAATTTTAAGTCAAACCCATTTTTATTGTCGCTTTCAGGAATTTGCAGTTCCAGACTGCTTTCTTCAGGTTAGTAATGGTCCTGATGTTAAAGGATATCTCCATGTGACTACTGCATTATAATATTTCTGATTTTCTACTGGTAATGTACAGTCCCTGACAAACGTCTTGTCGCTTATCTATTTTGTAGAAACACCTACTATTAACCTGACTTTTAATTAATCAATTGGTGTTAGAAATAGCTCATATGAAAATCTAAACCCTCCCAAAGGATGTTTAATGCATTGGAATAAATTAGTTTCAATGAAAAAAGATTTATCATTTAATCAAGACAGAAAGGTCAAATTTTGGCAAGACAAAAGTTTTTGCCTATACAGTAATTGAACAAATTTACTGCAAACACAAAAATGTCAGAAAATTAAGTAGTGGTGCTTTGAGATGCAAATTTATCTTGTATGACTTCTATGAGCTTGAAGGACTGCATCCATGCAGTTTGGCAAGGATTCAAACAATTTATTAATGAAGTCATCAGGAATATCAAAGAATTTGTCTTGCATGCCTTCAAGAGTTCATCAAATTCTTTGGTTTCGTCTTCCATGCTTCCTCTTTCATTTTACCCCGCATATGCTCAATGATGTTCATGTCTGGTGACTGGGCTGGAAAAACCTGGAGCATCTTAATCTTCTTTACTTTGAGGAACTTTGTTTCTCTTTGTTTTTCTTTGTTTTTGTCATTTCTTGTAAAACAAAAAATATTGATTAGAAATATATGTCAACAGCACTTCAAGTCGATTATAGACGAGTGACAAGACTTTTGTAGGGACTGTAGTGCTGTTTGAGCCAAGATATATTACATGCTTTTGTTGAGATGACAAGATAAACAAGAGCAAAAAGTGTTTTCAGGAATTCAGCTGAATTATAGGGGAAAATTCTTCATTGTTTAAATAAACGATGGCCATTTTATGTGTAAGTTTTGTTTCTACAAAATTGACCTTGTAATATAAGTCTGGCATTTGCTCTGAAGGAGGAAAAGTAGTCCTAAATTTTTCAGGTTAGTTACTGAAAATGAGTTCAATTCAGTTGCTGAAATAGAAACTAATCTTCCATATCTTTTATTACTTCAAGTTAGGTTTACTCATGTTTAAGACAAATTCTGTGCCTACAGCTAGGGGTATTGATCACAGCAATGCTGTAACAATTGTAATCGAAATAAAACAAAACAAAAAAGTCATCAGTCCACCATTCCAATACAGAAATATGAAACGCTAAACCACATGATACAAACCACAGGTAGGTACCTGGAGGTCAGATTGGAATTTGCAAAGATAACATAAATGGTTAACATGACAATAAAATCTCTTTTGACTCGCATTAAACAAAGAACTGATACGGTTCAACTATTACCAACAAGTAGCGTAAAAACATTAAGATGTTTTGTCCTGTATCAATCCTGTATGTTAGTGATAGAAAATCTCCCATGTTTTCAGAACCTCTCACTGGTAAGTTATAAATTAAATATTCTCTTTGTAAAAGAAATGTTGAAGGTCTGACTTTGGGATTGCTTATTATAAATAGTTGTCCCATTGTTCGTTAAACTGTGCAGTATGTAGTACAGATTTTATATCTGGATTAATCACAATCGTTTTTAATGAATCATTTAGAATAAAATTTACATAAGTGTATTTCTGCGCCAATGCAAATGTGTTGGAAATGTACTGTCTGTCTGTGGAGGCTTTACAATCTCACATGTTGAGTTCTTTTGCCACAGTTGCCACAACCCTAATTTCAGCATAGTCTGGGGCATTATATGCATGGCTGTGACTTTTGATCCCTGTAACTGATATTACCATGAGGTTTCAGGAACACATTGTAGGAAGACCACTGTCAGTTGGTCACAGTTTGTGACCAAATTTATAATTATAAGTTCAGACCGTACCACGCAAAGCACAATTTATCAACAACAAGAAACCCAGAAACCTTTGTAGCTTCTCGGAGCTTGAGCTCTTCTGAAAGGGACTGATGCCAAGTGGAAAAGTGTTCTGTGGTCTGATGAGTCTACATTTCGAATTGTTTTCAGATAGCAATCGGCACAAGGTTCATAAGTGTGTATGGGTAAAATTTGCACATCTGTGAAGGTGCTATTGATACTTAAGTGTCCTCTTTTTCAGGGACATCCCTGCTTATTTGAGAATGCAAAGACACATTCTACACGTTACAATAGTTTATCTTCATACTAGAAGCCAAACCTGCCTGCAGTCCAGACACATCTCCCATTGTAAATGTGTTGTGCATTATTATGTCATACATCAAGTAAAAATATAAGATTTCCAACTAATAAAAGGAAAGACAAGTGTAAATGTACCCCTGTGCCAGCTCTTTTGGGATGTGTTGTAGGCTTCAAATTCAAAATGATAGAATATTTGCAAAACACAAGAGTTTAGCATTTTAGTATCTTTAGATTAGTATCTTTTCTTTGTGGTGTTTTCAGTTAAATATGAGTCAACAAGGATTTTTAAGTTATTGCATTGTTTTTATTTATGTTTCGATATGAATGATTTTCTAGTGAAAAATCACTAGAAGCCTCCACAAAAGAATAAAGCTTGTTGTAACAACAAAGGACTGAATCTGAATTGGCTTCTTCAGGTAGAACACTGCTTTCTAAAAGTAGTAGTTCATACTACTACATACTCTGTATATTTTGTTTGCTTCATCTGCCTTTTTTTTTTTAAATTGCGATGCAAAAATAGTGGTTGAAAAGATTCAATTAATCTACTGGTGTGCGTTGAGTGTACATGCTGGTGGGAGGAATGAGTGAAGTACTTTAGACATTTCCATCTCTGTGTATATAAACATCTGTGGGTTTTGGGGGGGCTTTGGAAGGAAATAATTAAATGTGAAAGAATCCGCCGCTTTGTCATTTCTGTTCTGCTTAGAGAGCGAAGAATGCAACAGTGATTGATAATGCCAGTACAAAGAGCGTGATGATGGCGTCATTGCACTGGCCTAACACTGCTGCTTTATTTATTTTCCCGCTCCATTGCAGACTCAACCATTCTGATTTTGTATCCTTTTTTCAGCCTGACCTACTCTTTTATCCTAAACCTGCCAGTAATCAGAGCGAGTACGTCTGAAACAGGACTGTGTACAAACTGCATACAGGCCTTTGTATTTTTTAATTAACTTTTTTTAGTCATGTCTGTGGTTGTTATTTAATCATTTAATTGCAAAACATTTCTGTTGTACTCTCAAAAGAACTTTCAGTACTTGGTTACACAGCTTGTAATCTTGTGATTGTTTTCTTTTCTCTTGTACCCTTAGATCATTTTACTGTGCTAATGGCAGCTTGCACTGCTAATTCTGTCCCTGAAGAGAACATTAGCAAGTGTGTGGCTCTGCTTCTGAGTCGTAATGCTGACCCCAATGTTTACAGCAGGTAACGCATGTGTATGATCGCACTTGACATTGTGCACTCATTCATTCATTCATGTTCTTACCCGCTGATTCTCTAATTCATGGTCACAGGGGTCCACTAGAGCCTATCCTAGCGCACATAGGGCGAGAGGCAGGGCACACATAGACGAACAACCACCCATATACACATTGTGCACTTACATTTGCAAAAACAAGGAACTGTAGAAACTGTAATAACTATTGTACTCTTCTTCCAACCAGAGTATATAAACAACAAGGACATTTATTGTGGTTTTTACTTGGTATATACATTCATACATAAAACACCCAAAACAACCCAAAATTAAATCATCATAATTGCAATTATTGATTTGACAAATAATGTAATACACGTACAGTGTAATGATTGAAGATACACACTTTGCAATTTTGATGTTAGATAAGATTGTCTTATAAGTAATACTTTGTGGTCTTCAGACATCTATAATATGTACTGTGTCAAGAACAAAGATTATTACTCATAACATTTTGTCAATAGTGGGTTAGTATGAAACAACATGGAAAGAAAGCAGACATGTCACTATATTTTGAAAAATTAACGAGTTTTAGTTTTTTGAGATTGACATCTCTATATACACTGCTTGATCAGTGTATCTTCTCTGAACATAAGTGTTGAAACCGTCAATCAGGTCTTTTTGCACCAATTTATTTTGTAACGGTAGTGGTTAGCTTGATCACCGCTCAACACGAAGGTCCCAGTTTGGTTCCTGTGCAAGGAGCCCTTTTATGCAGAGTTTGCATGTTTTCCCTGCACATGAATGAGTTTTCTCCAGGTACTCTGGTTTCCTCTCACAGTTCAAAAACATATACTTTAGGTTGATTGGCAAATCTAAATTGCCCATAGGAGTGAGTGTGTGTGGTTGTTCGTCTATGTATGACCCTGCGATGGACTAACAACTTGTCAATGGTGTTCCCCTGCCACTCCCCCTTTGAGCATTGGGATGGGCTCCAATAGACCCCTTAACCACAAATTAGGAAATAAGCAGGTTAGAAGATAGAGAATGAATAAATGAATGAAAAGTAGTTTGTAGTGGGGAAAACGGGGTTAAATGGTATCGTGTGCACTTGAAATGTTTTATTGACACTGAGCCTGATCTGACAGTAGAGTAATGCATAGTCATGAATATTTGTAATAAATAAATAAAGGTATTAAATGGTCAGATTGGGGTGATTAACCATTTCAGCTCTTGAGAGTGATATGGGTTTTTATTGTGTGTGGAGGGGGGTTATATTGGATAGAACATTCATTCATTCATTCATTTTCTTACCTGCTTATTCCCTAATAAATTGGACAGAACATGTTAAGCCAGTTTGCTGGATAATTTATTTAACAGTCCAGTATGTTCAGGCGGTAGACTGTTTTGAGTATGCAATAAATTCTGCTTTAATCATCACTTAGCAGTGCTTAAATTAGGCTGTCATTGTCTGTACTCCTATTGCATATTCTGCAATAGATTAACTTACCAATATGCAATGGAAACATTTTTTTTTGGAAACATTTGGATGGAAACAATGCTTGAGGTAGGAATAAGAAGGTTGACTGTGCACTTGTACTGCACCCACACGCTTTTCTTTTGCCTCCCAGATGCACTTCATCTGTAGCCCAAGCACACAAGTGCACATGAACTCAATATCAACAAATACTTTGCTGTGTTGATTGATATGAAAGTAGTCGTATCCTGTCCAGACAAAATATTTGAAAAGTGTTAACAAGATGCAGAGGGAAGTAGCTGCATGATGACGACAGTAAAGCAAAACCCTTCTGTCTTAGGCTTTTGCAGGTTGCACTTGAATGGCATATGAAGGTATTTAGGAACTTTTTTGTCATACTTTTGTCTCACATAGTGTATGGCTGTTCATTTCATATTGCAGAATCATAATACTTCATAGTCATCTTTTATCTGTTCTAACCAAAATTAGCATGGATTCCCTGTTGAGTGTGATTCCTCTCAAGATTTCTTCCTAATCCCCAATAAGTTTTTCCTTGCCACCGTTGCCTCCGGCTTACTCATCAGGAACAAACTGTCAGTTTTCTGATTTTGATAATTTTTATCGTGTAAGCTGTTTTTGAGACAATAACCATTTTAAAAAGTGCTATACAAATAAAGCTCCATGGTTGCTCTGAAGGAGCTGGAGAAATCCACAGCCCAAGTGGGAGAATCTGTCTGTAAGAACTGGGACTCCGGAGGACCGCCTGCAGATGGAGCCCAATACTAGTGAATAACTTCCTACTTTAGTCAATTGGGCGTGGGCCTCCTATTTAAGCAGGTGGCCTTCTGGGTCTAATTGCGAAGTATTGTTGCCATAGGCCTTCACTGAGCAGTATACTATTTGAGCTTTTGATACACTTTGGATTATTGAACTTTGCATTACGGACTTTGACTATTCTTCTGCCTTACGATTTGGATACTGTTTGCCTTTACCTTCTTTCCCAATTTTCCTTAATAAACCTACTGGTTGTTCTACTGCATTATGGATTCCTCAGATTACTCACAAGCTGCACGGTTACACTGTCCATAGGAAAACTACGTCAAGTAATCCACAAATCATGTCTTTATGGAAGTGTTAAGAACAAGATCTTTGGTTAAATAAAACCTTGTAAAGGACACAACAAGCATGACTGCTCTGGTCAGATGGGACCAAAGGTTTTTTGTTCAAAATGCGAATTGCTATGTGTGGTGAAAGAGTGACACTGCTCATCAACCTGAACACACCATCCTCACTGTAAAACATACTGTGGGAATGCTTTTCTTCAGCAGGGACTGGGAAGCTGGTCAGAGTTGATGGGAAGATGAGATGAGGTAAATGATAGCCCTAAATATAGGGCTATCCTAGAGGAAAACCTGTGGAAGGCTGCAAAAGATTGGGAAGGAGATTCACTTTTCAGCAGGACAAAGACCCTAAACACTTAATAGAATGATTTTAGATCAAATTGAAAATTATTGAAAATCATTTTTGTTCATTTTGTTCATTTTTGTGTAATATTTTGTGTTGGTCTCTTAAATAAAATTTCAATAAAATACCTTAAGTGGTTGTTAGCAACAAAATGTGAAAAATTTCAGGTGTATGAATACTTTTTCAAAGCACTGTAAGTATTAGGATCTATATTGGTGCAACGATGGACTGGTGACCCGTCCAGGTTAAAAAGATGAGAGGTCTGTAATTTTCATCATGGGTATACCTCAACTATGAGAGACAAAATTAGACAAAAATCCAGAAAGTCAGTTTTTTAAATAATTTATTTGCAAATTATTTTGGAAAATAAGTATTTTGTCACCTACAAACTAGCAAGATTTCTGGCTCTCACAGTCCTGTAACTTCTTCTGTAAGAGGCTCCTTTTCCCTCTACTCGTTACCTGCATTAATGGCACCTGTTTGAACTCCTTATCAGTATAAAAGACACCTGTCCACTACAGTCACGCTCCAAACGCCACTATGGTCAATACCAGAGTGCTTTCAAAGGACACCAGAAACAAAATTGTAGTCCTGCACCAGGTTGGAAAGACTGAATCTGAAATCAGTAAGCAGCTTGGTATGAAGAAATGAACTGTGGGAGCAATTATTATAAAATGGAAGACATACAAGACCACTGATGATCTCCCTTGATCTGGGGCTCCATTCAACATTCACCCTGTGGGGTCAAAATTATCAGAAAAACTGTGAGCAAAAATCCCAGAACTACACGAGGGGACCTAGTGAATGAACTGCAGTGAGCTGGGACCAAAGTAACAAAAGACTTGGTACCACATTACGCCGCCAGAGACTCAAATCCTGCAGTGCCAGACGTGTCCTACTGCTTAAGGCAATACATGTCCAGGCCCGTCTGGCTTGCTAGAGAGCATTTGGATGATCCAGAAGAGAATTGGGAGAAGGCCATATGGTCAGATGAAACCAAAATACAACATTTTGGTAAAAAAACAAAAACAAAAAAAACTGTACTTGTGTTTGGAGGAGAAAGAATGTCCAAAGAACATTAACATGAAGCATGGGGGTGGAAAGATCATGCTTTAAGGCTGTTTTTCGGCAAATGGACCCCAGGAAGACGGATCTATGTAAAGGAAAGAATGTATCGTTCAGATTTAGAGATTTTAAAAACCTCCTTCCGTCAGCAAGGGCATTGAAGATGAAACGTGACTGGGTCTATCAACATGACCCTCTCTAGATCTCATTCCCAGAAAAAATCTTCGGAGGTTGTCGAAAGTCTGTGTTGCCCAGCGACAGCCCCAAAATATCATTGCCAGAAGAGATCTGCACGGAGCATTAGACCAAAATAGCAGCAACGGTGTGTGAAAACCTTGTGGCGGCTTACAGAAAATGTTTGACCTCTGTCATAGCCAACAAAGGACATATAACAAAGTATTGAGATGAAATTTTGTTATTGACCAAATACTTCTTTTCCACCATAATTTGCACAAT
>JAOTRA010000029.1:12591713-12601906 GCA_026260255.1 Pseudolaguvia tuberculata
AAGTGTGTGTGTGTGTGTGGGAATAAGTGTGTGTGTGTGTGTGGGAATAAGTGTGTGTGTGTGTGTGGGAATAAGTGTGTGTGTGTGTGTGGGAATAAGTGAGTAACATCAGGAGCAATGTTACACAAGATTAATGGATTCTATAATCCTTTACTTGTTTTACAGACACAGTATTCCTTTAAGAAGGTTTTTGGAATTAAAACCACACAGAAGGAATTGTTTGAGGATGTGGCTAAACCCCTTGTAGAAGACCTTATCCATGGCAAAAATGGTACTGCAATTTATACTTGACCGTGTATATGAAATGGTTATAATTGTTTGACATTTTTACATCTTACTATTTTAATCCTAGGTCTTCTGTTCACGTATGGTGTCACTGGAAGTGGAAAAACCTTCACGATGACTGGTTCCCCAGGGCAAGGTGGACTCCTGCCCCGTTCACTAGACATGATCTTCAACAGCATTGGTCCCTACCAAGCTAAACGATTTGTAGGCATCTTATTTATTTGTCTGTTTAGATGTAGATATATAGAAAAGAGAAACAACTGAAATGTTTCTCAAATGAGAGAATTGTGTTGCACCAAGTTTTTCCCATATATCATGAGCCCAGAATTGATTCTAAATTAAAAAAATTTGGCAAGCACAAAACAGACCATTATAAGTGTAGTAGATTGTTGCTGGTTCGCCTTGAATAAAATAAGCCTTGCACTCCTGCGCGCATGCTTGTTGACCAAACTATGGCAGCATACGGGAAAACTCATTTACCAATATTGGAAGGCAAAGCTTTTACTGTCACTGGCAGTGTTCGCCCTATTTTTTATAATGATCTGATGTTTACATGTCTCATTCACACCTTCAGTTCATCCTGAACACAATTTTATTAATTAAATGATCTGGGATGGACTGGCCATACGTCCATGGTGTACTTCTGCTTCTCGCCCTATGTGAGCTGAGATAGGCGCCAGCAGACCCCTGTGACCCTGAATTAAGGAATAAGTACGCAAGATGTATGATATTGCCATACAGAATTAGTTAAAAAAAAAAAAAAAAAAAAAAGGTATGGCTTAAAAACTGAATTCTAATATATTTATAATGTATTTTTGAAGGTCTTTAAGCCAGATGATAAAAATGGCATGGAAGTTCAAAATCAAGTGGATGCTCTTTTGGAAAGACAAAAACAAGAGAGTCAGAAATTTATACCAAAGACTCCATCTTCAAGGTACAAAACAAAGTTAAACTGTGTATTTTTGGTGGGTTTGATGGATTTGTCCTGTTTTATCATTAGTGTTTTTTTTTTTCCTTCACATTTGCAGGCAGAGAGTCGATCCGGAGTTTGCAGACATGATTAACTTGGAAGAAGTTTTCAAGGCTGCTGGGGTGGATGAGGACTGCAGCTACAGTGTGTTTGTCTCTTATATAGAAATATACAATAACTACATCTATGATCTCCTAGAAGAAGTTCCATATGACCCAATCAGGCCCAAGTAAGCTTAGAATTTGCTCATCGTTGTGTATTTCATTTGCCTTTGTTTGTGCAGATTGTGATGGTTATCATATACAAGTAAAGCAGCTGGATACGTTTGTATATTATGCTGGTTCTATTGAGGAATACTTTTTCTTATTTTCGCATTTCCTAATTTCAGCGTTGCCGTTGAAATGTCTGTGTTCCTTTGTTAGGTGGAATGGTGCAGGGACGCCTCTGCGGCACAACACTGAGTTCATGTACGTGACCAGTGGTTAATGCCTGTAGATAGACAGAAATTTGAGCAAAAGTTTAGCTTGTCTTTGTGTTCCTTATATGTGCATAATGTTTTCTAAGCTTTTTGCCTTTGCTGCTGTTTGGCTTGGTCAATGTAGTTTTTTAGGGTTTTTTCCCCTGTCTTCGTTTCTGCAAGGTTTGCTTTTACCCTTTTTAGCATCACTGTCTTTTTAAATACTATTGTGTTGAGATGTTGTTCTTGCATCTTTTAGACCACCTCAGTCCAAGATTTTGCGTGAAGATCAAAACCATAACATGTATGTAGCTGGCTGCACAGAGGTTGAAGTGAAATCTACAGAAGAAGCATTTGAAGTCTTTTGGAGAGGTGAGTTGAAATGGCTGGCAATTTTCCCTACAATCTTAAACTAAAGCTTTGTTTTATCGGTACTAGGTCAAAAGAAACGCAGGATTGCAAACACTCAGTTAAATCGTGAGTCCAGCAGATCACACAGCGTCTTCATCGTTAAACTTGCCCAAGCACCACTTGATTCAGATGGAGACAACGTCCTTCAGGTGAACATTTATGTAGATCTCCACAGAAGGGGTTCAGGACAACAGTCCTTTTCCCACTTTTAGATCAGCTTTGTTTAAATCCCCTCTGCAGGATAAGAACCAGGTGAATGTGAGTCAGTTGTGTTTGGTGGATCTCGCTGGGAGTGAACGTACAAGCAGAACCCGTGCAGAAGGCAGCCGTCTTAGGGAAGCAGGTTAGTTTTAATTTAAAGACCTTCAAACACTTATACTCTTTTTATATGGAATGAAATGCTAATTTTGTTTGCAACAGGCAACATCAATCAGTCTCTGATGACACTCCGCACATGCATTGAAGTTCTCAGAGAGAATCAGATGTGTGGAACAAACAAGGTATATATTTCCCCCTTTTAATTTTTATACATATTACATGAATTTGTGACAATTATGTATGTCATATTTTTTAGATGGTCCCTTACAGAGACTCTAAAGTGACTCATCTATTCAAAAACTATTTTGATGGTGAGGGGAAAGTCAGAATGGTGGTGTGTGTTAATCCTAAGGCCGATGATTATGAAGAAACAATGGTAAATACTTGCTTACTATTCCATTTTTGTAGCTGTGCTATTCAGTAGCATTATCCAATACTCTGTTGTGTTTGTCAGTTGGTAATGCGTTTTGCTGAGATGACTCAGGAAGTAGAGGTGGCGCGGCCTGTTGACAGACCCATCTGTGGTTTTGCTGCTGGACGTCGACAGAGGAACCAGGCCTTCAAAGAAGAGCTATCTCGTCGACTAGAGGAACGTGGCGGCCCTGTAGATGGCGGTATTACTTATTCTTTTAAACTGAATGTTGTATTTGGACATGGTGTAAGTCTTTTGTTTGTAATGTTTTGATTTTCTATTCAGAACCCCCCACAGCTCTGACCCAACTATTGCAAAACCTACCACCACTGCCCCCCTGTGAAATATCTGACCCTACTGACGACCATACACTTCCTCGATTCATTGAGGCCTTGGAGAAGCGGCAAAGGGTCCGACAGGTGATGACTGAAGAGTACATCAAAGCGGGTATGTTTCTAGCAGGTTGTTCTTGCACTCTACCAATTTAAATGTACAGATTATTTTTTTTATTTTTTTCTCTTAGCCAATATGTTGAAGTCCATGCTTCAAGAACTGGATGGGAACCTCCTTTCCAAAAAGAATTTCATCCATGAACAACGCAGCAAATTGGGTGAGAAGGACAAAATGATTCAGAACCAAAAGAATGAGATTGATCGTCTAGAGAAGAAATCCAAAATGCTGGAGTACAAGGTAACTTAATAATTCAAATCAACAACTGTGAACACTTACATAGGCTGTGATACTTTAACACGCTTTCTCTGTCTCCAGATTGACATTTTGCAAAAAACCACAAACATCTATGAAGAGGATAAGCGTGCTTTACAGCATGAGCTGGAGAGCAGAGAACAGAGGTTGCAGCGGGAGCTTTCTGAAAAGAAGAGGATAGAGACACGCATGCAGGGGTTGGTCTCAGATGAAAAGCTCAGGTGGCAAAAGGAGTGTGTGAGTATTTTTTTTTTTTTTTTTACTTCACAAATTTTATTACTCCCCATGAAAATACATAAAACTTTTCTGTATACTGGTTAAATAAGGGTAATACAAATGTGAATAATAAACCATCAGAGATTTGTGTTGTGATTCACAACATAGATTCTGAATGTAGCGTTGCTGTTTTTTTAGGAAAGGCGGGTAAATGCCAAGGAACTGGAAATGCAAAACAAGCTGTGGGTGAAAGATGAAAAGCTGAAGCAGCTGAAAGCTATAGTAACTGAGAGTAAAGTAGAGACTCAACCTGATAAACCCCAGAGACCTTCCAGAGAAAAGGACAGAGTGCCTGCTAAAAGATCAGCCTCCCCTTCACCAGTGCCTGTATGTCTTTAAATTATGAGCTACTTTTTATTCTGTCTGCTAAAAGCCTCTGCATTAACCCAGTCTGTAAATATTGTAGATTTCTTGTCAAATCTTCTAGAATCATTTACTGAAATTTCTATATCCTTACAAAGATGTGTTGTGCATGTGATCAATGTAAACTAACCGAAATCTGTGTGAAGTCTAACACCACTGCTTCCTGTTCCTGTTAGGCTTCAGAATATATCCTTCACAAAGTTGTCAGGCCAGCCCCTGTTTCCCCCAGCAGTAGCAGTGTGTCTGTGGCCTCCTGCATCTCCGAGTGGGAGCAGCGAACGCCACAGGCCAACAGGCAGGGCAGCCCCTCCCCTCCCCGTGGTAGAAGCAGATCTCAGGTTGCTCCTGGTGGAAGCCATAGCAAGAAAAAAGACATGTGCCGGGCCAGAGCCTGTGAGGTGAAAGTTCACCCTTCAAATATAGACCTAAAGGAGAGTGGTTACAGGGTCAGTGGTTGATCATGATGTAATTGTAGTATAGTGTTGCATCAATACTAACATTACCTATTAGACTTTTTACTTAAATGTATTGATTGGTTACTGCACAAGTATAGAGGTAACGTGCTGCTAATAATGCCATGTTTTATGTCCTGCTTTGCACTTTAACCAAATAAACTTAATTTAATCTATAAAATCTCTGGTGCATTGTGTAGATTCAAGATATGCAAATGTGATTTATAGGTGATACACAAGGATGCTGCTTGTTCTGTTTTTCTCTATAGAATGTTTTAATTCATGATTTAGTAAAACATAACCCCACTAACTTACTACTAACTGCATGTAATGGCTTCTCTGGTTCATATCCTGAATGATTAGTGTTTTGGTCATATAGACTGGTCCTACCGTTCGACCTCTGCACAGGCGCTCACAATCAGCTGGTGGTGAGAGATGGGTAGATCATAAACCTACCACCAATGTGGAGCTGGACACTGTCATGCAGCCCAACGTTCCGAATGCAATTAAGGTGAACGCACCCAATGAAAAAGCCTTATCCAAGTGTGACAAGTACATGCTGACACACCAGGAAGTGGCCTCTGATGGAGAGATCCAAACCAAGCTCATCAAGGTTTTTTTTTAATTTTTTTTTTTTTAAATTATTTATTTTCTAATTAAATGTTGGCACAAGACTAATTGATAGTTTTACAACTGAGGTTCCTGACTAACAAACTGGTTGTTTTTTAGGGTGAGGTGTTCAAAACTAGAGGTGGAGGACAAGCGGTTCAGTTTACAGATATTGAAACATTAAAACAAGAAAACGCTGTTTGTGCAAGGTAAATGTTTAATAATACAGAAGCAGTTATTTGTCCTCACTAAATTTGAATTATGTTTTGTTGTGTTTTACATAGAAAAATATAACATTTGAATGTGTTACAGCCGCAAAAGGAGATCATCAGAAAATCGCCAGGATGAGCAAAAAGATGGAGACTGGACCGATGTGGAGACCAGGGTAAAGAAGTTGAATTGTACTTTTTGATCTGGTTAAACTGAAAAACTTTCACTATAACAGTTCAGTTTTGACTGCTCAAACTTCCTCTTCAATCTGTTCGGTTTTTAGTGTGCTGTTGCTGTGGAGATGAGGGCCGGATCAAATCTGGGACCGGGTTATCAACACCATGGTTATCCAAAGTAAGATTTTATTTGTAGTTTTATTTACCACTTGTATTTATCTCAATATCTTACTGAACATGATCTGTTTTGTTTTGCAGGCGCAGAAAGCCCTAAGTGTTGTTCTTCCATTGCTATCACAGTCAAGAGTTATTCCTTCTTGAAACCTCTCATCGCTGTGCAATACTTTCTATTTAACTTTTTTTAAAACTATACTTTTTATATTGGACACTTTTTTATATATAGGCCTGTATATACACACACAAGTTCACCAAAGTGATTCTGTAATGTAGTGCATTTTCAACTTGTTACCGTCAATGTAATTAAGGACTGTAATTAAGGTGTTTTATTTCCTCTGCTCTGTATTTGGAAATAGATTGTACACTATGCATTTTCTCATTAGAATCCCATTACTGAGTGCAATTTTGATTGTAATCATTTTTTAGTGAAGCACTGGTTTCTCACTTGTATAACGTCAGCTTGTGCAACACGGTGGCATTTACAGTACACACAGACTGTTAAATAACTTGAATTGTTTATTGAATTTTCACATAAACTGAATTCTGGTCAAGATACATTTTATTTCTTATACCTTTTTAAATGCTTTATTTAAAAAATAGTTTTAAAGCAGCTTTACAGAAACACACATTTAAAGAAACAATAATAAACACTTAGTCGGTTAGATTAATATTTGTAAAATAAGTTTTCCCAACAAAGCTAGGCAGAGGCAACAGTGGCATAGAACCAAACTTGTATCAATTACCAAATATAAGGGGGAAAAATTCTCAGGCTCAGTTGGTGGTTTGTCTTCGGCTGCAGTGTATATTCCTGCTCTTTAGGATGAGTATGTGCTCATACTATGGTGCCAAACCATTTTCCTTGGAAAAGACCGAATTTATATTTTCTTATATATTAGGACCTGACATGTAATTAACTCAGTTCTATCAATGCTGATTCAAAAACATTTTTCCCATCATCAGCCTGGATATTAAATTCACCAACAATACCTTATCAGTATCCAATACTAGTTCTGAAAATCACAAAATTCTTTAAAATCTGTATGGTGGCCTGTATAAAGTGGCAAACAAACGTTACAGGGGATTTTATTATTGGTATCTTTTTCTTTGGTTGTTATATGAAGCACTATTATTTTAAATGAGTGTCTGACACCTGTTCTTTGAGAAACACTGGAAATATTTAAACCCGACTTCATGTTTATAACAGTAATTTTGTGGCATGAATTCATTTAAAATAATGTCATCAGGTTGTGAAAGAAAACAGCTAGTTTAAGCTGGTTTGGTGTATTTTCTAGTTCAGGGAGCAGACACACTCAATAGTGTGATATCTCAGTGAAGGAGTGTGTGCTTTAAATTAGCTTGATTGTGTTTTGTCTGTGAGGTGAGATGGCTAAAAGACTTGTTTTAGCTAGTTAGACTGATGTGACTCCATTTAGTCAAATGCTTTGTCAGCAGTTTGTCTATATTTGTTCAGGAGTTAAACTATACATGTGACAACGATGGCAGGAGAGGGAGCCATTAGTAATTGTAAAGGCTGAATGAATCTGATATATTTATAATATTAACGAAATGAGGCAGGGGTACACCACCCTAGAGTGGTTGCCAATCCATTGCAATGCTACATAGACGAACAACCACACACTATTATGGGCCTATAATCGCCAATCAAGCTAATGTACATATTTTTGGACTGTGAAAGGAAACCGGATTACCTCGATTAAACCAAGTCTCGTGCCGGGAGAACATACAAACTCAGCACAAATAGACCTTGCTGTGAGGAGACCGTCCTAACCACTACACCAATGTGCCATCACCTTAAATTTGAATATAGCTTGAACTGCGTTGAAGGAAACTACACAGGGTCACATTTCAACAATTTACCAGTTATAGTAAATATATATACTTATATACTTTGGGATCATAAACGGGTAAAACAAAATAAAATCTAATACAGTCGCAAAAATAAAATTGGGCATCAACATCTGCAGTGTAAATGCAGATGTAAAAGTGCTTCTTGTATTATGGGGAGTGTGGTGGTTTGTACATTTGCTCATGGCATTTATCTTAAACTAAAGTAAATGGTTTTGTAAATACATACCTGGTCATTCTATTTATTATTGTGGGTACGTCATTATCTTGCTGTACATCACAGTACTGCTGTATTGCCGGTTACGCTTTATGAAGCTGGAACCCAGAACTTTTTTTTGATCAAAAATTTACTGAAATACAAACCAGACTTGAAAAAAGTTAAGACGCTACAAATTGTGAATAAAACCAGAAGCACATCCTAAAGAAACAGTTGGTAATGGCAAATGGCACTGTGGATTGTGTTCACAGACAATGTTTTCTGAAAGTACCTGAGCCCATGTAGTGATTTCCATTACAGTAACATTCCTGTATTTGATGCAGGGCCCGAAGGTCATAGGCATCCAGTATGTTCTTTCAGCCTCAACCCTTACGCATAGAGACTGTTCCAGATTCTCTGAATCTTTGGATGATATTGTGCACTGTAGATGACAACAAGCCGCAGCATTGGGGGAATTGGTGATCCTCTGCCCATCTTGACTTCTGACTGACACCCAATCAAGTTGCCAATTGACCTAATAACTTGCAAGTTGGTCCTCCAGCTAATTTTTATATATACATTTAACTTTTCCGGCCTCTTATTGCTACCTGTCCCAACTTTTTTGTTGAATGCGTAGCTCTTATGAAAAATAAAATAAGACAATATTTGGCATGACATTTCAAAATGTCTCACAACGTTTTATGTTATCTATATTTTATTCTGAATAAAATATTGAAATTTGAAACGTTCACTTCATGGCATTCTGTTTTTATTTACAGTTTCCCAATGTTGTTTGCAATCGGCTTTGTAAATTGTTGATCAAGTACAGTGTTTAAAAATATTTTTTATCTTGCCGGACAAATTGCCTCACAGCAAGAAGGTTTAAATTGATTCTAAATTGCCCAAAGGAGTGAGTGTGAATGTGTGTGGTTGTCTGTCTACATGTGGCTCTGCCATGGACTTGCAATGTACCTTTTGTTCTATATTTGCTAGGATAGGCTCCAGCGGACACCTCTGACTCCAAATTAGGCAACAGTTAAATAAAAGAGATGCATTTAAATTGTTCTTGATAAGCATGTATATAAATGTAAATGTATATTTGACAGCATTTTCATGCCATTTCCTTGATACAGTAGGATGAGCTGGTTCGATATGATATGAACTTCAAACTATGGCATTTCCCTGTGTAATAGTACATCTGGAAAACAATTATGATGCCTTATTGCTTTACAGAAATAAAACTATATAAACATATTGTAAGGCTACGTATGGGGCCCCGCCCCTCATGTGACAGCAGCGGGCGAGTCTCTGCCCACAGGTCGCATGGACTAACAAAGCTCGGCTCACACGCTGCGCTAGCTGTCATTTCAGTATAGACATGTTTGGCGTCGTCGTCCTGGCAACTGCGTTGTCAGGGCGATGACGTATTATTTAAGGTCACGTGCCAGCAAGTGCAGGCGTGGGTTATTGGCGTTGTACGGCGTGTTTGTGGTTGAATATCTTTTGTTATCTTGGACTTCGGAACTGTGGAACTTTGGACTAATCTATATATGTATATATTCTCGTTTGGTATTTTGCGTCACTGTGTGCACTCGTCATTTTGTTTCGTTTTGTTTACATTTTTACTTCCGTCTCACTGTACATATACCTATTTGCACTCTCACCTCTATAAATAAACGTTCACCTTCACTGCATCATGGATCCTGCTCTCTTCTCTGGACTCATGTCGTTACAGAATAACCCACCAGCTAAGGATCCAGTGGAAAGGAATAACATTATGGACTCTTTTTTTTCAAGCCATTTAGTAAAGACTTTTTGTCTGCACGTTTAGCCGCGCTAGCAATAGCATTCGATGCTAATGATGCTAACCGGCTAGTCACCGCTGTCCGGCTGCACACTCTAGCGGTTCAATCGCTGATCGGACAGGGTGATCTTCTAGCACGAGTGCTAGCACCTATGGGTAAGCACCAGAAAACCCCTAATAAGTTTAACGGCAGTCCGGATTGTTGTCTGCCATTTATCGCCCAGTGCCGCCGTTATTTTTCACGTGTTCGATTTTTCCCAACCTAAAGGGCTAAATGTGAGGGTTTTTTTGCTCTTATTGAGCGACGAGGCTCTACTGGCTATAGCGGCGGTCTGGAATTTTTACTGGCTACAACCCGTGGATATTACCCACTTTATGCACTGGATTGCTGAAAGCTTTTCCGGATTTTCTGAGCCCTCTGTGTCTGCATCTGAGCCCTCTGTGTCTGCATCTGAGCTCTCGTCAGCGTCTGCATCTGAGCTCTCGTCAGCGTCTGCATCTGAGCT
>JAOTRA010000029.1:12625371-12640233 GCA_026260255.1 Pseudolaguvia tuberculata
TGTGTGTGTGTGTGTGTGTGTGTGTGTGTGTGTGTGTGTGTGTGTGTGTGTGTGTGTGTGTGTGTGTTTGTGTGTGATATGCTTCTTTTACAGTGACACTGGTGATAATCGTCTGAAGCCGGCCATCCGAGGCCGTGTCAGAGCTGAGTAGGCAAACAGAGCAGACATACAAGCTTCCTGCTGACAGCCACTGCTGACCTCAAGCCCTCTCAGGCCCGTCTGCTATCACACAGGGGTGGCTGAAAGAGGAGGAGAATGTGACAACAGAGGCCTGCTGTAAATAAGAGAAGGAACATTCTTACCCTAGAGGATTAAGCGAGTTCCTTTAAATTCAAATCACCAATATAAAAACATCACAACTGCCACCAAGAATTATTAATTTGATTAAAGCTTTATATGGACTGTTAACTCTTTATTATTTGCACACTTGTTGATACGGTTTAACATACGTTGATCTTGTACTTTGGTAATTCTGTCCCAGGATTTCTAATGTTTCAGTCCACTGGCACCACCCCTTAGTCTAATATGGCTGATGCAAAATTACAAAACCTTGAAAAGTTGAGCCATCCTCTAGGGAAGTTGTACTCGTTCACTCAAAGTGAACCATGTGTCTGTTTTGGAAGTGCTGTGCTGCACTATTTGGCAGGCAGTAGCCCGCACTATGACATGCTATGATGATTTTTACAGCAACACACTTACAACTTGGCGCAAACCCAGTGTTTAAGGCTGACGGAGTGCTGGGTAAATAAAATGGGATGTTATGGGCTGGTGGAAGAAACGGCATGTGTATTTAATTCCTTTCTGCAGTCACAGGGTTACTCTAGCCTTTGAATGACAGCAAAACACTGCATTGGGAATCTCCTGACCTCATCTTTGGTTTCAGAAATAAAAAAAACCTGCTTGCATCTGTCAAAATGTGAAGCAGCTGGACAGCAGCTCAAGCAAGACATCCAGAGAGAATTTAAATCCCTGCTACACCAGCTTATCACTACTTCTCACTTATGTCCCGTCCAATTGTGTGTGTATGGGTGTGTGTGTGTGTGTGTGTGCTATACAGCCTAAGGAGAACCATTATAACCTCAGTCTAATGCTGTTTATAGTTTCACAACAAGCTTGTTTCATTCTAGGCTACACTACAAAAATTAATGCCATGCATAATGGAAGCACAGTTATTAAAATGCAGAAGTTATAGTTCTAGTCAATCTGTGAAGGAGAGGTGATATTTATTTAAATATATATTTTTTATAATTCATATCATATTTGTATTTTGATAATAAAAGTTAAAATTACAAATAGGAGTCATAGTACAAAAACACTTTTGTCCGCAAGGCAAGGCCCGCTCAAATAACATGGCTATACAGAATTTTCAGAACTGTGCAATTTTTTTAATCAATGAAAAAGGCCTTGTTTGGGAACCACCGCAATAATTTAGGATGAAATGAAACAAACACTGGATTAAACATAGACTTTTATTAAATGCTTTGTGATTATTAAGGCACATAAATTACACCAACACACTGCCAATTTTTCTAGATATCTACATTGTACACTGTTGTGTATTATACAAACAATACACCCCAATATATTTTATATTAACCATATTTTTGAAACACTAAGAAGCAATTTTAGCCAATGTTCGCAACAGTATCAAAAATAATTTTTAAGTAATTATCACTTTTACTTTGCATATTTCTTTTTTTTTTTAATCTCTATTTAAACTTATTTACACATGGTATTAAGAAAGTTATTTGCTCCATCAAGAATGTACTTAACTACTCCAAACACTGACTTCCAAATTCTCTTCAATCTTTGGCATCAATTAAGCAGCGCATCAAAGCCAATCTGGTTAACCTGCTAAAACCTAGAGCCGTGCATGCGGACCAGATAATGCCAGATAAAGAGGCTCGCCAAGCCGAATAGCTCAAGGGTTCCAGCAAGGCTTTAGAAGAGTTGAGCTGTGGAACACCGGTGACAGCAGCAGCTTTCATTGGAGCTAATCCTCCATGAATGTTTCATCGTAGCAGCATAAACAACATGTGGTAATTCCTCTTGCAGTCTCTCCAGTCAGTGCCAGACTCGGTCCTTTGGAGTGGGTGCCAGCAGTTGGAGAATTTAATGACCATATTAATACACCGGGGTTCAATGTACAAAATTCCTATTCTAATGTACATAGATATTTAACACAATGGAAATGTATTTTATTTATATATAAATAAAAATGATGTTGAATATATTTGCATATGTATCTAATCATTTTCATAATTGCTTATTCTATGCAGGATACAAAGGAATTTTGCTTATTTGTCAATGTGGTTTAGGTCTGGAGCAATGCTCGACCTGTCAACCTTTACTTTTGTTTTTGTTTTTTGTTAGTTCTTTAATGTTTTCACATAAAAAGGATATAATAAATATTTTACAAGAATTTAAGAGGTGTACTCACTTCTGTGACAAATTGGATGGTAATATTAAAATCAGATTATATCATTATATGATATTATACATATTTTATACACAACACCACATCATGCCAGCTATTAGATATAACCTCTAATAGAAGAACAGGGCTATCTTTAAACCTGAAAAATAAAAGCTTTTAACAAACCCAGGTTTTGCAAATAACACAAACTCAATCATTATTTATTCTTTAAACATTTCAACTTGGCTTTGTGACAATCGACCATTAGATTTATTGTCTGAAGTGAAGCGCTGTGCTGCAGTGAACCAAATACCATCTGCTGGAATCCTCTTGTGGTCTTCTAACTTTGAGTTTAAACTCTTGTTGTTATCCAAAAGCAAAACTAATTAGTTTTCTTTCCATCCAAGCAAACACAATCCTAATAAGCCATATAAAATCTCTTCTTTATGTGGTTGACTTCACTGAGATGTACTGTGCACATTTCTTATTCTTTGAGCACATGGTGCTTAAATTAACGTGAAGAACCCCTGAGAACTGAGTCTCCATTCTCAATTTCTCATTCTCTCCCTCTCGCTAACCTTCCAGTCTCTCGCTCTCCCTCTTGACACAGAACGAATTAACACTCTCATCTGCCACCTCTGATTAAAAAAGCTCATCGAAGAGAGATTTGTAATCATTTGTCTGTAATGAATTCCTATAACCCTATCACCCAATTCTCACCTGCAAAATCTGCGCGAAAAGAAGATAGCCAAGCGAGGGATGGAGCTGTGATATTACATTCATTCTAGTACATTCATGAAAGATTTCCTAATTCTGAATGAAATGCTAAAATAATTTACTTTAATTTTTAAAAAGAATTTCAATGACAGTCATAAAATAACCGAATAAAAATAAAGAGTTTACTGAAACTGCTTCAAAAAATTATCCCAAAAATGTAATTCCTACGTAACCTCTAAACGATTCCCATCTTAATTTATGAGAACGCACGTAATGATATAAGACACAATCCTGGACTTATCCTTAGTAATAACCTTAATATATCAGTAGCATGCTGCGTGTGATAGATTAAAAACGCGAAGTAATGCCGGCCTGATGAATTTGTGCACTAGAGGTTCCTGCAGCGTTCCTGCACTACTAATGAATGTGCAGAGGCAGCAGAGCCACTGTAGTCGGTGTGACCTTTCCCTTTGATCGCAAGGGCCATCTGTCTCCCTGTATGACTCCACACACACACTCTCACACACTCCTACAGTGTCTTGACCTGCCACCAGTGCACACTTTCCCGGATTCCAGCCCACACCAGCCATCTTAATGCTGTTATAATCCAGAGAGGGATTTATTCAGACACCTAAGACGTTGTAATATAACAATGATATGAGAAATATGAATGCTTGATATTAAAGGGATTTGCTGCTAAGGCCTGGGGAACAATGTGGTGGCAGGGGAGAATCTTTTTTTACTTTTATTAACGTACCAGCGGTACAATATTCTAACTTGTGTTTTATTACATAAAAAACCCAACAACAAACAGTCCATGTATGGAAAAATATTACATATAACATAGTAACTGAGTCTTTAAATGTAAGTATTTATTTAAAATCATAACCTCTCTTTTGACAGCAGTACTTTTGAATTCCTATGCTTATGTCAGTGTCAGTGTGTAGAAGGGGATTAGGTGACAAAGTATATACACGTATGTAATATTATCCCCAGGCCGAGGATCTTTCTGTGCAGAGTTTGCATGTTCTCCCCGTGCTTGCGTGGGTTTCCTCCAGGTACTCCGATTTCCTCCCACTGTCCAAAAACATGTAGATTAGGTGGATTGGTGATTGTAAATTGTCCATAGGAGTGAACGTGTGTGTGAATGGTTGTTTGTCTATAAGTTGCCCTGAGATGGACTGGCAACCGGTCCAGGGTGTACCCCCCGCCTCTCGCCCTATGTGTGCTGCTATAGGCGCCAGCAGACCCCGAATTAGGGAAAAAGTAGGTAAGAAGATGAATGAATGAATGAATGTTTGTATAACAATGGGATTTACCTATTCAGGCCAACAGTATGTTTTAGATCAGGCCCTAATGTCAGGTGATAGAGTTGGTTAAGGAAACTATTAGAGTTCCTTTCCATTCCAAAGGTTTTCACTGTGGCTTAAGGCTCTAGAGAACACTCTAGTTACCTTTCTGTCATTCACTCTGATGTTGAGTGACGACACTAGCAGCTACATTTTGGGAGCCTGATGTGAATATTTGAAAAGGCCAATAACATAAATTGCATAATTGATCATACCCCTTTGGACAGACTGCAGGGAGTACAAGAGGGGTTCCCTAGTAGGAGCAGACTAGAGTCATTCAAGGCAGAGCAGACCCCTTCTGATCAGGTTTACAGTCCACGACATTGAAAGAGTTGAAAGATTGCACTCAGGACAATGAAAATCCAGGATGGTCACCTGTGGCTAAACTAGGAGGTAAAGAAGGTTTGCTTTATTGATGGAATGTTGTGGTTGCTCACAGGGACAAGGTGCTCCATCATCTTGTCCGATTATGGCTTCAGGTCAACTGGGAAAAGAGCAAATTCAGGTGCAGAATATCTTGGTGTTCTCCTGGATTCAGTCATTCTGATGGCTCAGAGAGAGCCCTGTCACTGCTGAAATGAGTGAGATACTCAAGCGTTGCTCAGATGGCACTCTCAAACAATTTCAGTAGCTCTGATACACATGAGACCTCT
The DNA here is from genome assembly GCA_026260255.1 of Pseudolaguvia tuberculata. NCBI lineage: Eukaryota > Metazoa > Chordata > Actinopteri > Siluriformes > Sisoridae > Pseudolaguvia > Pseudolaguvia tuberculata. Next base: position 12,630,507 of record JAOTRA010000029.1, read on the forward strand.
TCAACACTGGATTCACAATCGGGTCATAAAATGGACATGCCGTCAAACATTGCGTCCAGTCTGATCAGCTCGTTGTCTGCTACAGAGGATGGTGAAAACAAGACACCAACTCCAAGCAGAGGATCTTCCGCTGGGAGTAATTCTCAAGGCCTACCGGCCAAGGGTTTACCCTGCCCCCCGGAAGTGAAAACTCAGGCAAACAAAGCATTCCTAGCAGATATCCTGAATAAAAAGCAAATTCATAGCTTCACTTTAAATTTATGATTATAGGTAATGTGTCTTGTGCTTGTTTAACTTGTCATTCAATTAAAGAAATGTAAATACACTAATGTTAACCTTATACTCAGAGATCATAAATTATTTTAATAAAAATTGTCTAATTTCATTTTGTGATTCAATGTTAATCCAGGAATCGCTATTATCAGTAGATCATTCTAGAACAAATTAATAAATTTATGGCCTCAGCATCTTCTGATCAATTTTACTTAGTTGAAGATTATCTGTTCATCGATAAAAAAGGGAAAGATTCAAAAATGGATTGAGGAAGGTTTGGTTGACATTTTTATACCTGCACCAATGTTACAAAACAAAACATGTAATTGGTGTAAGTAAAGTGCAGTCGGCGCAGTAAGGCCTTCTCTGCTGGTCTAAAAACTAAAAGAAGATGAAGCTATAAGTTACATAGGTACCACTATTGATTCTGATTCTAAAGGTTTACTACATAAGCAGTGACAGATTACTAATTGGTTAATATTATTAAAGACTTTTTCTTTAACCAATAAAATTTTTAAACCCACCTCCCAAGATCCTCTAACTGGCCAACAATGATGAATTGAATTTCAATTGTTATGCCCACAATGCGTAAAACCTCGCCAAGTTATCTGCTGTGGAAACCCCTAATGAAAACACCGAAGAACAAAATAAATAAATAAATGCCCACAATGGCTGATGGAGGAGGATAAATGACTTTGTCTCAAACATACAGTACTTACTATAAAAAAGTTTTTAATGACTTTTCCGGAAAAGTTAGACATCATAAGTAGAAGTCTTCTAACCCCCAAGCTAACTAGCTGTTCTTAGTGAAATAGTTTATTCCCCACTTCTAGACCCGTGCTGACAAATGGTAACACCAACAGCCTTTAAATGTATGATATATTTTATTACGTTACTGTTTTTGTGATGTTATTAGATAAATATTGATTCTGAACTGCTTTAGATGATGTTTAGTATTTTCCGTTGTAGTGTAGAGGTTTGGAGTCTTAACAGTTATAAAGTTATATAGTGTTTCGTAAAAATAAAGTACTCACTGGATGATCGCATGCGCTCATCAGACTCCCACACAGCCGTTGCCCACTCTAGAGCGCGATCTGTAAGCAAAGATATAAGAAAAGCACATTTCTTGTTCTCTGACGGAAATTCCGCTGACTGCTCAAAAAAGAACATACGACATTGGTGGATAAATACTTTGCAGTGATTGGGGTCTCCGCAGAACTTGCTGGGCAAGGAGGCTAGAGATGAGTTGAGAGAGACGGCTTGAGCAGGCAGGCTCTGTGCAGTAGCGGTCAAAGTTAAAGCGCGCACCTGCTCTTGTAAACCTTGGATGATTTGAGTTTGCGAGTTCAGCACCGCCAAAAGGTCATCCAAGGTCCGGATCTCCGCTAAATTCGTACTTGGCGAAGTATTCTGTAACTCAGTTGGAGACAGATTAGTTGAATCCGTAATGCAGAGTTCGCTTAATAATATTTATTCGGGAAAGGGATTGGGAAGGCAAACAAATCAAAGAGTATCAAAGAGAATAGTCGAGGTCACAGCAAAAGTCAAAATCCAAAGAGTTAATACAAACATGAAATAGAGAATTGCTTAGTACAGCCTAGGGCAACAATACTTCGCAGGGAACTTCAGAGAACCGCCTGCTTATATAGGCGGACCGCGCCCAATTGGCTGAACCAGAAAGCAGACATCTAGAATTCGGGCGAAGGCGCCCTCTGCAGGCGGTCCTCCAAAGACATAGTCCTTACAATATTACTATATATTATATATTTAATATAGACAAATTCATGCAAAGACACACACACACCACTTATCAGTTTATCTCATGTTTAATGTCTTTTCTCTGTTTGACAGTGTTCTATCACACAAAAGCTGCTGATGTTACAGAGGCCAATAATCAGGATAACACCAGCAGATTATGATGTATAAGTAGAGGAGATTTCTTTTTCACAGCACAGTACCGATACCTATCTTCAGCTAATCTTGTGGTAAATCACTCCACTCACACAGAGACAAAAGCCCGACACATCATATAGCTTATAAACAGCTCACAAACTTACAATGAAGTTTCTGAGAGACATTCATGTAGTCTTCATTTCTGAACTTTGAGTTTATATCACTACTTAGGCATGATATTGATGTTTTGGTGTAATCACATAGAGATGTTTCCAAGTGAAAAAAACAGTAGTAATCTTTTCAGCCTCATACATTGATAACATTCTTTATACAACAAGTGTTAGGAATGGCTGTGTGGAGGATTTTCACATTTTGAAAGATTATATCAATGGCTTAAGGGATTTTATCTATTTGGTTTATAGAAGATAATTAGAAACTGTCTCACTATATTAAAGTTGGAAAAATTGTGCTTATTAAAACATTTATCAATATTTATCAATATATCACAAATTACACACGGGACAATTTACAGTCATATTAAGCAGCTTGTCAAGAAAACAACAACAAACTAACTAGACCATGAAAATCATATAATTTTAATCACTGTAAATTAGCAACACTTACATCACATAAATAGAATAATTATATCTATTTGTTACCATTCAATTTTCCACCCTTATGGTAATAAGGCACAAAAGTGTATTCTGAACTAATCATATTACAAAATGGTGGTATGTAAAGCTTACATTCAGATCAAAGGGAAAAATCTATCTTAGCTTGTCACATCATTTGCATGCTGCTATTTTTATGCACATTATTCACAGAAAATATGAAATCCCCTAATCGGACAGTTGGTATCAGGCCAAGAATGCACAATCGTGTATTATATAAGATAAACCGAGCAATTATAATAAGTCAGTACAATCAGTTGAAAACACAGCATTCAGATGTCATGCCGCTTTTGTCACAGGCTGTCAAGTCCCCCTACACACACGTTCTGCATGGCTGACCATGCCTGGTGGACTGTAACCATGTGGCACTGATGGCCCCCTGCATACATGCTCCACACACACTCTCGGACACATGCAAGGCTGATCCATTTTCACTGTCCTTGGGGTTACTTTCACACCCCTCCTCAGTTCTGACAACAGGACTAACATGTGGAGGTGAAACCAGAGCTGAGCTGCCGTTGTTTGACCTCCCCTGATCCTACACATCCCGCTAAGCTACAGTGCCCTCAAGGGAGAGGGAGGAAAATATGGCGGAAGGAAAAGAAGGGAGAGGCAGCAGTGCCTGTGTAAACATACAAGAGGAGGAGGAAACTTGCAGGTGGCTAGCTTGTAAAGGGTACCAAGAGATTCAACAGTATTATTCAATTCGTTGGAACATGCATACAGGTGAGGAGTCATAACTGTTTTTTAAATGACAAAAATGTAGCTTTTATTAAACAAAAATATTTTATTTTGGTTCTAATGGTTAGGTGTGATTTGGGTTTAGGTTTACATGAAGCTTTAATTCGCTACATTTATAATTAAATTAATGGAAGAATTGTAGGATAAAAAAGGGCAGAGTTTCTCTTCCATACACCAGATGTCTTGTGTGCAATCATATTCACTTTTCTTTGTTCAATTTTGCAATTGATTTTATTAGGTCACTTTTCACACTGGTTCCTGTGTGTTTCTGTGTGCTGCATCCTTTGCTTTTCTTCTTCCTGAATAATCATCTGTTCTTTTGTCTGAGGTGCCCCTGCTCGGCTCACCATTAGACACAGTTCTCCATGCTCATGCAATCAAATTAATTCCCTGCATTTTCCCCAGGAACCCCCATCATTCTGACGCTAATGGGTTTAATTCAATTGGTGCAATCCATATCCAGACCCATTTCCTGTCTGACTGTGCCAGTGGGCACCTCCCCACAGTAGCAACTCACACCGTGTCTGTGCAGCTTTGATAAAGGCCCAAGTGCATCGGCAAAACCCCAACATACACACTCATACACACACACATTTTGAGCTATGTGGTGTGTTTATGGTTGCTAATCTTACCCAATAATAAAAACAGCAGTATTAAAGCACACAAATGAAAACAAAGATCCAGTTGCTTCTTGGCTGCCCTTCAGTAACGCTGCATGAAGAACTGCCATAAGTATCTCATAACATATCTGTACGGCTGTTAGTGTTCGAACCAATTTTTTAGGAATGCTGGTTTGTGTGTGTGTCTGCGTGTGTGTGTGTGTGTGTGTCTGCCAACCTTACTGCCTCTGTTCACTCAGTCACCCTCCCTGCTGCCATGAATTAATAAGAAAGGGCCATATCTGTGTGTTTGTGGTGGGTGTGTTTGTGGTATTAGCTACTTGGGGTGTAAGTGATATAATAAGTAGCACTGGGAGCTCTGTGCGCTGCCATGACAGCAGCTCTGGCCTCTGTGACTTTTTTGCCCACTGCTTTAGCTCTCTGCCGTGTCCCTACAGAGAACAGTTATGTTTATCCCCTCATTAACTACATAAATTTATCTATCCCTAGCTCACCCCTCCAGTTACTTCTTCTTGATCCACCTCTCTCGTCTGTAAATCCTCCATGCCAATCCCCACCCCCTCTCTCTGATGCTCACTCACTCAGAGCTCTGATTAGGGAGTTTCTTTCCTCAGGGACTGCAGCAGAGTCGTCAGCCAGTACCAAAACACAAACATCAGTCTCTGCTCACTCTTTGCATGGGACCTGGATACAGTACAACAATAATCAATCTCTCTATCCCTCTCTCTCTTACTGTCTCTCTCACTCTATGGGACTGTGGGGGTTTAGCGAAAGATTATCAACTGGGCTTTCCAATAGGCAATTATCTCAGTCAGAACACATTTGAATTAGAGCTACAGGACAGGGTAATTAGAGGTCAGACGCTCTCTTTTTCCTTCTCTCACTCTCACTCTCTCTAGCTGAGGCCTCCGGAGATAAACGACATGGTTGTTCAAGACGCTCCAGGCTCATTGATTCAAGGGCTGCCTCAGGCATTGATCCGAGATGGCTGAGATATCACACGCACTGAGATCTAAGCTTACCTAAATGACACCAAATCCCACTTACACAGTTAAATACAATGGTCTGCCCCAATTTCATCCTGTGGTTGAATTACATTATAATAAACAATTGTGATTTTACTGAAAATAAAAGAATTCCAAGAAGGATATCATCTACATAAAGAATCAAGACAAAATATAATTGCAGAAGATTACATTATAATATTTAGCAGAGTAAAGAACATGTCAGTCTGAATACGAAGGTATATATTTATAAAGAATAGAGTATAAAAGGATTTGTTAAATGTTACAGGTAACCATAATTTAATAGAAATTACAATTATTAAACTAATGCTATAATTGATATATATTTGTTAATTAATTAATTATTTCATGAACAATGTAGTGATATTTCAGATATCCTATATATACACATGATGCATGAAATTTTCTATCATACAAATAATCATGTCTATGTTGGAACCTTAAATATAAGGTTTAGCTTGAATCTAGTGTTCTCTTGTTCTGCTTTCACACAGATCTGTATTTATCATGATTCTAATATCATATCTGTGTTAATTGTGCAGTTTTGTTTTTAATAAAGTGTAAACATACAGGTTAGTGTGAAAAAGTCACACATGCTAATGCATGTTGAATAAATTTTTACTATAACACATGCGCAATCCTTCTTTTGCTTAATAATGTGAAATGATTTTGGTGTGTGTGTGTGTGGTGTGAGAACAAGATGTTGATGCTATACTGGGTAGTTGTAGTTTGGTTGTTGTTTGATTAAAACTTTTGTCGGCCTGCATTAAGTATTTAATTTCATGCAAATTTCATACAATTTTGATGTCTGCATCTTACGTCATCCGCCATTGAGTCTCTCTCATAAACGACAGTTAGGGAAAACTACATATTACTGTTTATTTGTTTCAAATATGGATATTGTTTTTACAATAACATTGATTTGCACCAGTCATTTTCCCTCTTCTGGTAAAGGTTTTTTGTGATGTCTGGCAAATTCTGTTCTAATTTGATTTGACATTTTGAGGCATAAAACGAAGGAAATGTTTTTGCACTTTATCAAATAAATGAAAAAACTGAACAATTTGTTATGTTCTATATTTTTTGTGCTCTATATGAAACATTGATATTTCAATTACAAATTATGCTACAACTCTATGGCCTGTGTTACAAAATTCTTAACCCCTGTAGCATCAATCCTATGTACAATATATGCTGTTTATATCAACAAAAGTGTCCGTCTGAAATTTCTAAGTCAGAAAATGCCTGATATAACATTGAATCAATAACAAAATAACAACTGCTCGATGTAGCAGTATGTGAAGTTGGTGAAAAGCAGTGCTCACTGCTTTTATTCTGTGTGCAGGATGATGTGTGTTAGCCCTCATTCTCTTTCTCTCGTTCTTTTGCCTCAGGCTCCAGTGTTTATATAACAATACCAGCTCGATCATTCTCCTCGCCTGCTTGAAGGTTACAGGGTCCAAGGGGGGGACTGGGTAACAAACGGAGAGACACCGGCCTGAAGGCCAGATAATGGCCTGTCATAATGGACAATATGAGCCAGGAAAAACCTCCAGAGCCCAGAAAGCAGGAAAAAAACCAAAGAACAAGTAGATTTGAATTATTTATCGTCTCCGCAGAGGCCTTTACAGCTGCCTTGAGTAAGATGCCTTATATAGTAGCCCATATTATGAAAAAGAGAGCTTTAAAGTAAAATATGAGATCTATGAAATAGAAAGAATGGTACATTATCACAAGCTCTCTAGGGGGCTTACTCTATGGGATAAATGTAACGGGTCGTTGACCTTCACTGTCACACATTGGATTAAAAAAATTCCAGTGGTTGTGAAGTCTTCTTATGGACATGGCTGCTATGTGACAAGGTCTTGGCTGCACATACTGCATACATCCTATGTTAATAAGACACTTACCCACACTTCCAATTGCTGCGTTTGCCTTCCTGTCTCACTCTGTTTTCCTCAGCCAGACAGCGATTGAAGGATTTGCTGCTTACTTGGCTGCTGTATCCGTCAGTGAATCTGCTCTATGGGGAATAAACCTGGCTTTGCTTAGCTTTGCCCTGTGATAGCCTGTGTCAGTGGTGGTCTGGTGTAGATATATGTCACTGTAGCTACTGTGTAGGGGCTTAACACAAAACATTAAAAAATTCTGTAATAGTTTAAACGTGTGAAATGGTGAAAAATTGTATTCTAATCTATTATTAACAGGGAGAGATTCCAATCTATTTACCTGAAAGCTTCATAGAAAGTGGCCTGGTTACCAGTCATCTTTTCCATTAACTGAAAGCATCCTGCTGGTGTATGGGAATATGTGTGTGTGTGTGTGTGTGTGTTTGTAGCCTACCCTCACCGCCTGCGCTTCTGTTGCTCTAATTAACGCTGCTGTCTGGCTGTTTTCTGACAGCGGGGTTTGTTTTGCCTTCTAGTCACTCCTCAGAGGGGAAATGAAGACGTGAGAGGAGTGTGTCTTAGCCCATCCAGCCCCATGCGTTACCCCCCCCACCTCATTACCTCCTCCTCTTCCCCTAATCATTTATTTATGCAGTGCAGTCAGTCAGTGAGACAGACTGGAAGAACAGCAGTGCTACTTCTTTATCTCTCATGTAATGCCAGCTGGGCTGTCTGCCCCAAGTGGCTCAGATGACCTGAGCACAATGTCAAGGTGAGAAGGCTATTTAGAGTGCTGTGGTAACATCACTTGACATTGAGGACGTGGCCACATAATGCACTTTATCTTATCCAATAAAAAAAAGTGGCTCAACCTAGTAAAGAATTTGAAGTTTAAAGACTTTCATTTCATGGAATCAATTCCTAAAAAATGCCTTTTTTTCCATGTGAATCTTATTTTAATTAAGCTGGAGGCTATACAAGGAGGAAAAATCAAAGATAAATCACCGCTAAACGTTCTTCTCAGGTTATTGCTGTAGAGAAACAAAAAAAAAAAAGAGTAAGAAAATAGTATGACATAGAGAAAGAGCTAGCGAGAAAGTCTCCACAGGGAGGGTAGAGTGATTAGCGTTTCTGAAACATGAGCAGTTATTTAAAAATCAATGTATTGTCATTAAAGCTGAAGATTGTTCCCTGCGAGTGCAGATATCGATCTGCTCGTGTGCCCACTGCTTATCGACCAGGTCAGTAATTTGCTCCTGAACATATGTAAAGTATGGGGGTGGGCCGCTATAATGGCTCATCACTATTATTACCGTCTTACTCAGCAGGCAGGGCACATTAATTACAGCCGTAGAGACTTACAACGAAAGATCATTGTAGTAAAGTCACTCTGTAAGATCCTAAAGCTGTTCTCAAAAAGTCAGACAAAATTAGCACAGTTGTCAAGATACAAAATATTCTGGTCTCTTTCTCTTAAGACTTGATGCAAAAGGTTACAAACTGCTATTTGTGAAAAAGACATCTTTGTTAGATGAAAAAAGTAACAGCAGTATGGAGAGATTTTTGCAGTTTTGACTCACGAGAGGATGACAGCTGTGCTTCGAGCTATTATGCAGAAACTTTTGGTATACATGTTTTCCTTTTATAGATCATTTACCTCTAGACATGAGCAAAACATTTTTGTTATGAGTACACTGTAATCCCGAATAAGTTGACAAAACTAAAAAAATTTGAGATAATCAGTTACGTCAAATTTTTTAAGTTATGAACTTTCCAATTTTAAGGAAGCAGTTTGTTGTACTTTCTTCATACTTAATTTCTCCCAACTGTAAATACTTAAATCACCCAATTTATACACTTTAATAGAACTTTTTAAAATTAACTTTTCCATTTGAGTTCCATAAATTAAATGAACCAAATTCTACATCTGTAAACACTATAAATGTATGAAAATGCATCTGTAATTTCACACAAACACACAAGACCATTTTTGACATTTATTTTTTTTAACAAAAACGTCCAACAGGTAATACTGTCTTTATACAGTGTTTTATTTAATATAATAAATGAACATGACCCTATAAAGGACCTATAGATGTTTATACACAATTTTCTCTTCCAGTCCATTATCTCACTTAATAGACCAAAAAAACAACACAAAAACCATGTGACTGACAATAGTATTAGTATGCAGTATATATAACAAGTTTTTTTCCCATGCAGTATATAAAATATATAAACACTGTCAAAAGACTTTATTTGACTCGATACAAATAGTATTAGCATCCAGTATAACAAAAAATAGTTGCGCTAAATTAGCCAATAATAAGTCTAATTTAAAAACGGATCCGGCACCGTCAAATCAAATATAAAATAATCCTACATTTAATATCTTCAAAGAATCTCACTGACGCTTAAAGTTATCTCCGGATTCAAACACTTCCTCCAGCCAAATGTGTATTGGATTTGTATATTTGTATATTTTACTTACTGCAGTGTGAAAGCGAGTCTGATCCGCCATCTTGGAAAGAAAGAACAAGGCATGAGCGCGGGAAAAACAGTTTACGTGAACCTGGATGACGTCATATGTAAAATCACAAGGCTGAAAGATTTTG
>JAOTRA010000029.1:12652455-12665792 GCA_026260255.1 Pseudolaguvia tuberculata
GATGTAGCGGACAGGGTAGTGTGGAGAAGAATGACCCGCTGTGGCGACCCCTAACGGGAGCAGCCGAAAGGAGAAGATATATATATATATATATATATATATATAAATACAAATGCAATTTTATTCATTGCCAGTCTATGCTTTGTAGCAAGAAATGGGATAAAATGTAGATGAAGGACTAGAAGGATTATTAAGCTACCTGTTACCTGTGGAACTGGATTACTTTACATTGAATGAAAACACTGTTAATGTTAGTTATTCCATTTTAAAATTTTACTGTTAACTGTTATATTACTATAATGGACATTTCAAATTCTCTTTAAGTCCATTAAGAAACAATATCAGTATAATAATCATGCCAAGTGATTTGCTATTTCCAACGTCCAGGGAAACGTCAAACAAATGGCCGCATGAAAAAAAAAAATAGGAAGCTCATGAGTTGAATTTCTTTATATCCATACAGCAACATCAATTCACAACACACTTCAACCCTCCAGAAACAGAGACCGAGAAATAGAAGAAAAAGGGAAATCAGGGTGGAGGGAAAGGCGAATCTTAATACGATTGGAGTTAAACCCCAGACAGAGAGCAGGCTCCATTAAAGCATGCCACTTGCCCCAGCAGCTCCCGATAAGACAGCTGAGGCTGGGATTTACAGCTTTGGCTTATCGTCATCTTCACACCAGTCTTCGCACCGGGTGCAGGTCCACAGCACCAAATCCTGCATGATTGGGAAACAAATTAAAGTAAGCAGCCTCATGCAAGGGGAAGGGCTGGAGGCAAGACTGAAAAACAGGTGTGTATGAGTGAGAGGGACAGAGAAAGAGGGGGTAAGAGAGTGTATGGACAACAGTGTTACAGAAATAGAGGAAAAGGATGGAAAGAACAAGGGAGAAAGAAACACACCTTGAGCATTTTTGTCTCACAGTCTTCTCCACCTCCTGCGACCACCTTCAGACAGACAGACAGACAGACACGTACTGCATTTTCATTCAGACAACACCGAGATTATAGCAAGAGGTTTGGTCTCCTGCTTCAGAAATAAAATAGCTTTTTATTTCTCCCACCATATGTTTGTTGAGATTAAAGTCTAATCTTACAGCATTTAATAGGAGTGTGTTTGTGGCCTTCTGCCTGACAGAAAAATGGAGCACGCTTGCTCGTGATTTTTTTAATCCTCTTTATTAAATTATAAAGGAAATGAGTCAAGGATGTGAATATTTTGTATTTTTACAGCGAATGCATTGGGCAAAATAAGAACCAAACTAACAAACTAAAATGGTAGCTTAGTAGTAGCATAGTACTAGCTCAGCGGTTTCTACAGCTACACATAGTTTCCATCAAGACTCTGTTCTGGCTCATCCAACAGGCAATACAGGCACCCATCTAAGACATCTTTTCAAATTATTTTCTATATACATTAAATTTCCTGATGTAATACAATTTACAACAAAGGTGAGGGACAAAATTATCCATTACATTCATTCATCTTCTTATCCGCTTATTCGGGGTCACGGGGGTCTGCTTGTGCCTATCCCAGCACACATAGGACAAGAGGCAGGGGTACACCATGGATGGGTCACCAGTCCATCGCAAGGTCACACAGACAATCAACCACTCAAACACACATTCACTCCTATGGACAATTTAGAATCACTAATCGACCTAATCTGCATGTTTTTTGGGAGAAAACCGGAATACCCAGAGGAAACCCACACAAGCTTGGGGAGAACATGCAAACTCTGCACAGAAAGATGCCCGGCCTGGGAAACAAACCCTTCTTGTTGTGAGGCAACCATGCTATCCACTACGCCACCCCCATCACATTTCCTTTTATATAAAAATCTCTGAATGGGGAGACAGGGTGGGTCAATGAATTTTAAATGATTATGATAGCATCAGCATGTATGGAGAAAACTTACCCTGATGCCCAGGGACTAATACAGCAACAGCTGTTTAATTACCGCTGATACCATTCTTAAGTATGTTCATTTTAAAGGACTATTGAAGATTCATGTCAAACCTCACGAAAACATTCCATTTATTCTTTGACCTCTTATGTTGGAGAGAAGATCATAAAAGACATTGAAGCAGCCCAAGCATTTCGACCCTGACCTCTGAGTGAAATCTAAACCGGAACAAGCTACTGAGGTCTGGCTGTAATTTTCATGTGCAGAGAGAAGCCTCAGATAAACGAGCTCTTGCCAGCTATGGCTTTCAGAAGGTATTTGAAAGTTAAGGTCTCTGATCAGATTAAGGCCGATTAGAATTAGAGCTGGCGGTCTGGGTTTGGGCGGATATGCGGATTTACTGTGTTCCACAAGACAGTCTTGTCAGTGATAAGTTATACTGAGCCGGCGCGTAAGAGGATTGCTCAGACTAATCCAAATCAAAAGACATACCATGTGAATTACATCCTGAAACGCGTTCGCTTACACAGATTAAGAAACCCAAATGTAAATCCTCTCATACTCGACTTGGTGCAAGGAGAAGATCAGCCAGAACAAACACAAACATTTGCTTTGAAAGCAAAGCATGGAGAGTAGGGAACTATTGCGTTGTTTTAAAATTGCACATTAGAATATCTCAATTTGATTTCTTAGAAAAGTCTTTTAATAGATCTATTCAGAGCTGAAGAGAATGACTACTTTAGCTGATATAGCTAAGGAAGGGACACACACACAGAAAAAAAAACCCCTGACAGATCCAGTGTTGAGTTTTAGTTCAATGCAGCATTTATTCCTCTTTCTGTTTGACAAGAGTGTTTCTATCAAGACATTTGGCAGTGACTCCTGTAGTACAAGGCTTTCTGTTTAGACGTCAAAGAGAGTTACACTCCAAAGTACTGGGGGAACAAAAAAATAGCCTGTGTTTTTCTTTGCTCTTCCTGTTTCTCGTTTTTTTTTCAGATGCATTGAACAAACAAGGCTGTATCTCTGGCCCAGAAATACTTCAAAGAGCAGAGAGTCTGTGGGGAATCTTTCAGAAATGTAGAGCAGTGTCGGCTGCTTGCTTTGTATCTCAACCAGCGTTCAAGTATTCCCAAGCCAGTTGCTGATCATTCATTGAGCGTTCAAGCCCAGGCTCTATATAATACAGGAAGATGTTTCACTTCATCCTAAGATGTACATTTTATACATGCTTTGAGATGTCATTCTTTTCTTGGGAATCATTCATTTTTATGCTTCCTGGTGTGAAACCAATACAAAACAATATACACTCGACAAGCTGCAGAAAACTCATATCTCACCAATTGAACTCTGATCCTTTTCCAAATACAGAAGTGATGTTTTAATCATTTTCTTCTTGGCTTTTAGTAACTCCAGCCGTGAGGTATCTAAATCTGGGCATTTAACCCTGTGGGGCTAAAAGTATAGAATATAGTACATGTTGTGTTTTTCCAATAAATTGATAGAAAATACATAGAAAACAAAAAAGGATAGTAAAAATGTTCATGTATATCACTTGACTATCAACAGATTGATCAGTCTGTATCCTATAGCCCTTTTCATTATTCCAACAAGAGTAACAGGAAGATGACATTGTAAATAGAACAAACAAAAGTTTGATCTATTGCTCGTAATTCTTTTTACCAACCTAAAGAAAAATTGTTCTAAAATGTTGGAATTAAAAGGGACAAAACAATTTTATTACGTTTGTCATTCACTCTCACTCTCACTCTCACTCTCTCACGATGCTAAAAAAAAAAGCTGCTGGCTGCCACCCAAAAGGAAAATCTAAGGATGTTCATGAGTTTTTCCCATGCGAAGTGACTAGAAGTACAAAGAGAGTTTTTCAGAGGGAAAGTGTGCCTGCGGCTACCCGCCAGCTGGTATGAGAAAACCAAAGGCAAGTCTAACATGGTCAAAGACTTCAGCTGATCAGTCTAAGAGACTGCATGGCTGTATGAGAGAGAGAGAGAGAGAGAGAGAGAGAGAGAGAGAGAGAGCGAATGATGTGCCTTATCAGCAGAAAAGCTACCTGACCAGGTGTGTTTGAGGGATACCAACAAATAATCAATGAATTAGCAGTGCACAAGGTCTTTGAATAATGGAGAGATTTGTAGTATTCTGACTGCTAGAATTAAAAACAAAAAAAAGAAAAAACCTTTATGTAAAAATATTGTGTAAGAAATGCACTTAATATACTATATTTCATATTCATTCCGGATCATGCCCAGTGCAGGATTTTAGGCTTTCTGTATATCGCCACTGAGGAAAAATACCGGAATCCTGTCATACTACGTACTAATGCAATTATACTAATGCATGCATGCCCACACAGTCGAAACAGGTGTTGTTGTGATTAGAGGCCTGTAGGTGGCCTACAAAGAAGCTTGTGGCTGTTAATTGTGGGCGCTCATTAATATTGTGTCAGCGAGGATTAAAAAAAATCCTATATTAGTAAAGGCCCCAGTTACCTCACACACTGAGAACTGAATAACACACTGTACATTCTTAACAGCTAGCCTGTCTTAAGCTTAACTACCAAGAAGGGTAAAAAATTTGTCCCCCACTTGTTCAAATTAACAATCACATTAAATGCAATCAGATTTAGCTCATTTGCACTGTAGTAATTAAAACAAACCATTGCTTTTTCAAATAAAGTAAAGAAATGGGAGTTGAGGTGGCCGTAGTCATTTGAAGAACAAGTAAAAAGAACTGTCAACTGTATAGGTGACCTTAAAAGTGATTAGATGACAAAGAAAGCCAGTAGAGCACTTGTTTTTGTGCCAAATGGCTCCAGATCTTATGAGTAGTGAGGCAATCAATGTGGAGAAAAAGAGGGCAGGCATTAGAGAGACAGAGTGAAGGAAAGAAAGAGGGGGGAAAAAAGCCATCTAGCAGCTATGCACTAGCCGTCAACTGGGTTATGGAGCATGCCGAATGGGCTTCTTGATGCAGTAAAACGGCTCATGGAGCTGAAAATGGTCTTTCCGCTCCGCTCAGTCCCGGGGCTGAGTTCCAAGCTGCTCTGCAATGATGGAACTGAGGCCATTAGCAATCGATTAGGAAACCAGCGGGCAGGCGGTACTGCTGCTCTGCATCCAGGGAGGGAGAGGGGGATAGTGAAGAAAGGGTGGTGTGAGGAGTTGAGGTGAAAAGGTTTCCGTGATTTGTTTGATTATGCAGAAATACAAGTGACCGTATGAACCCAGTGACTAGAACCCCTGTCGAGGAGCTTAAGCCAGGGAAGGAAGACAGCAGCAGGATGTTCCTGTAGGGCAACGACAGATAAATCCCATTGATGTCCATCCTTCCCGCTATCTATTGTTTGTACCACTGATCCCACACAGAATCACATGGGGACCACAAAAAACAGATCTAAATATTGGGGACAACTTTAAATGAAATGCCGGTTAATTACGGTGAGTCATAAAAGTGTTTTTCAATTCAATATCTATATGGTTGTTACTAATATTTTTAAACACAGATTTAGAACACACAGGCCATCAGATTTCTTTTTTTTCCTTGTAATCTTTTATTTGATCACTTTATACTAGGTGGCAGGTGCACATTTTTTATCTTCTTAAATTCTTACGTAGCTGCTTTATCCTGTCCAAAACCTTTGAAGGGGAACTATGAGACCCCAGAGGAAAGAACTAACAAAATAATTGAATATAACTAGTAAATGTGTTGTTATTAAGATCAGGTGCTCCAGATAAGGGCAAATGCTGTAAATAATACAATATATACACCTTCAATATATATAATGATTACAAAGTATAAAATATTTGTAGTATATAATATGTATAAAAATGTAATATGTATATATCAAATGGTAACATTTGATACATACATAAAGGTGCAAGTGTCATGCAAGGACAGAGAAACTGCTTTAACTTTGTCTTAAATGGTACATGGAATAAAATTTTCAGAATGTTTCACACTGTACGCTGGAGCCATGTGTGAACTGAATGCCAAACAACCTTTGACCTTTAGGAAACCGATTGTGAATTCAGATGGCACAACTGGCTGTCAATCCATCAAACCCACCAGCATGAGCGAAAGGTTACAAAATGACGGCTGTAAAAAAAAAAACATCCCCAAGAGTTTCCATGAATATTTTTCCATATAAACCTTTATTATTGTTGAAACCAGCGCAATGGACTAAAGACAAACATCTCAATTTACAGACTTACAGCCAAGTGTAGGAAATTCATTATTTATCCAGCTGCCTTTTTCACCTCTAATACACTTTTATACACACATATCTAGTAAGTTGTAGTAGTAGATCTACAGTCGGCCTGCTGATCTTTATCTGTGCTGGTCTCATAACTGACATTTTCAATTACATTGCAAACAACTAATCGATATTCATGGATTTCAGGCTCAGCGCACAAAGCAAACAGAGTTCACTATGTATGTGTGTGCTGGTGTGGGGCAGCTGCTGGCAGCAGTGGAGAAATAGGGCTAGATATGTCAAGGTCGGCCTTCTGTTAATGAGGGACGGCCAGCTGCATAATTGAATAGGCCGAGCACTATCGACTACTCAAGCAGAAGCGTTTAAAGCGGTTCCGGGGCAATCGTTAAGCAAAATCCACCGCTTTATGTTCCGCGGCAGTAATTTATGCAGGACACCCGGGCGCATGCTGCACGGTTCGCAGTGCGATGAGTGGATTAGTCGAGCAAACTTTCCAAGCCCCAACCATGCATGCAAGTCATTTCTACAGATAAAGAGCCTCTGCACTTCTTTACTAGGGCAATTTAGAAATAAACTCACGCACACCCACTCTATTTTGGTTGGGCATTTACAAATCCAAGGCCGGTTATTATTCAAGGCCGCATGCATACACATTCTCTCACACCTGCAAGTGGAGAAAAGCTGCAAGGCTAAAGTGTGCCATATTCACTGTGCAGACATGCAAGCAAACAGGGGCCTGTGGGGAGGTTAACGCTCTGTTAGCCCAGGCTGTAATGACAGTTGGCTATTATGCAGAAGAATGCTTGGTGCTGCCACATGTGGCAGAAGGTAAGCAGAGAAGAAGGGCAGGCCTGTGTATTTTCTCTGCCTGCACAGTTTCTCAGTAGAGCTCCAAGAGGATACTTATCTGATGATCAAACTAAAACAGGAGCCTTTCCATGCAAACCACATGCACCTGCTTCAGTCTTTGATTTCCTGCTTGACATACCTCAGCTGGGCCCTTTTTCAAATAGCACATAACCTGTATCCATGCAGAAATGTTCCTGATCCATTAAGAAAAGGTAATCATGTATTTTTTTTTTTTTAAAGTGCTCTGCTGGATATCATGTTCCTTTTTTCATAGGATTACATACTGCTGCTCATAATGTAATTATAACAAGAAAAGCTAAACTAACCACAAGGGATTTAAAACAGATAAACAAGTCTGAACACAGAATACCTTGAAGATGCTGTGCGGTTTAAAAGACAAATATAGGCTGTGTAGCAACTTTAGAAGTGCCTAATTCCTCCTCTGCAGCCTCATTAACGACTAATTAGATGCAGGTATGCATTTGATTATAGTTATTCAGTTAGTTTGCTAAAACAAGCAACCGTTTTAGTGAAATTTTTAGAACTTTTAATAAATCTAATTGAGTGCATTTTGCTTTTCTTGAAAATGATGTCATTATTTATAGAAATGGTCTGATTACACACACATTGTTACACGACAGTAACAGTAATTTGTACTAGCTTCTCACTACTAAGCCTCTTCAAGACAACCACAAGAGAGGTTTTTGAAGGAGAATAAAGGGTGGGGGTCTCCATCCTACTATGTAATTACTACTCCCTGTTGAGGCTCAGTCAATTCTGAGAATCAGATTAGATGACCTAAATCACTCTTGTTCCTCTTGACCTCATCTAACATTTCCTTATCTGAGAGCTAAACATCATACAAATACCACCTCTGGCTCTCTCTCCCAGTCTCACACCACACCTCCAACGTTTACAACAGCATAGTTAGTGTAGCACCGATGTTTTTTGTAATTATTTTGGGACAATTAAGAACCCAGCAGTCTTGACGAATAGTGTTGGGAGGGGAGGAGAAGGAAGTGGAGAAGGGGTGCTGATGATAGCGGCTCCTCCTTGCATATAGAGACAGGCTAAAGTAAAGAGGAAGAACAAATGAGGTCTGTGATCCCAAAAGACCCCCCCCCTGCACACACACCACCATCGCCTTCCTCCCCATGTCCTTTCCCCCTTCCTCTCATTTCCCCTCTCCCTCCCTACCATCCCCAATCAGCCTGAGCCGGTGCTCTCAGCCCGACAGCCAGCCCTTTGTTGCCATCTGAATGGAGGTTAAATATCCCTTGAAATCAGAGCTCTTTGGCTTTCTGGACGCATAGTCAGAGTCCCTGAAACCTTTCACATGCAAATGTAAGAGCTTTTTATTCTCTTTGTAGCCATAGTTGGGCAGTGGTGTCATGCTGAAGGGTGATGAATAAAGCTGGTGAATTTGAAGCTTATTTTTTCTTCTTCTCTCTCTCTCTCTCTCTCTCTCTCTCTCTCTCTCTCTCTCACACACACACACACACACCCCTTTCCATCTTTCCCTTTTACTTCCTCCCTCTTTCTCTACATCTCTCTTTCTATTAGCATTATTTCTTCTAGCCAGGTCGTAGCTCAGCCCCCCTCCTGCAGAGGCTTAAATAAGCACAGATGGTCTTTCCTGACCCGCTATTCATCTCTGTGTCAAAAGCACTGTCAGAGTACTGCTCCCTGAACAGCAGCTCTGAAGGATTTTGTTTGTTTCCATTGATGAGGCCTGTTAATTTCACAGCCGTCTCATTAGGGCTTAAACCGCCAATTAATTTCTTTTGTTCTTGTCAAATGGCTAATTCTAAACATGAACCAAACTAACAAAACAGACGACTTGGAACCAGGCAACACTGTTTCTGCTGGTTAAAAGGCAATGATGCATAAGGCAGGTAAAATGTAGGTAAAAATGAAAAAAAAAAACCAAAAAAAACTAAAATACAGAACAGAGCTTAAAAATTTTAAATATCACAAATCGCCCAAAACTCCCTTGTTAATATAGAGCCACCCACAACACTAGGCCTCTCATTCTCTCTCTCTCTCTCTCTCTCATGTACACACACATACATACATACATACATACATACATACATCTAAACATTCAAATGGGACCATTAAAACAGTAGAAATCACTAGAAACCAAGACAGCAATTATTTGTTTTGAAGTGCATTCATCATAGAGCAAGCCATTTTGTTCCTCCACTCTATTACAGCAGTGCAAGCTGTCATTATGAACAGAATTGTATAGGCGTCTTATAATATCCAGAGATTGGTAGTTTGTTAGACAGGACTATACAATTTGCTGCAGCCTTGAAGGATCCTTGAGCTGCTCTTGACAACTTACCGAAGGGAATTGTCTGAGCATTGGCTTTTGTCTGCTGGAGACACAGGGGCAATTATCCAGCCTCCCGTAACATTTCCCCGGCTTTAATCTCCCGACTCAGAGCGGAAAAACAGAATGGCTAAGGTTTCAGAGTGCCTCTGGGTTCTATTAGCACACAGCCACATTTTCACATTTTTTCCCTCCCTCTCCCTGTCTTGTTGGGAGGGGCCAGGAGCAGGCTAAGAGACCAGGCTCTCATGTACACTCCTCCCACTGGTCTCTGGCTGTAAACTTGATTATATCATAATATATTTTCGTAAAGAGATCCACTTAAAAGATCCACATTTTCAATTCAGCATGGCTCTGCATTTGTAAGGTTTGCGGAAAGAAGCAATGGATGACGGATGCACAGATAAACCAGCTGTGGCGCAAAAAAAGGGCTTTTATCCTTTGCATACAAATTCCTAACTACAATAAAGCCCACCGTTTTCCACCAATCACATCCAAAATGGTCAAATTGGTGATAACCATCATCATAGAAAATATTAAATCTTAAACGTGACGTGGCTGTTCATCTAATAAACGGTGATTACACACGTTTAAGGCAGATGTGAGAATGCAAAATCCAAGGTGAGGCTGAACTCACAGCTACCTTACACCATTTATCTACCCTGTATTTTAACAGGAAACATGCAAATTTAGCTATTATGCTATTAGAACAGATCAGTGAATAAATGCTAAATTGTGTATTATTTTACAATTTATACTTGTATGTTTTCACACATTCCTGCATTAGTTTATTTTGGTTATATACAGCATATGCACTGGGATATTTCTTTCAGTCCTTTTGTATGAAATGATAATTTTATATGATAGCCAATAAAGGTAGAGAGCCTTAAATCTTAAAAAAAAAAAAAGGTAAAAATTATATATAATACAAATATTAACATTTATCCAATGATCTCCGCTATCCTTATTCCCTCTCCCAAATCACTTCTTATTAGAATATTTTGAAACATTTACATTTATACAAAATCCTTTATTAACAAAGAGATTGGCAAATCATTGGTAGTCTGACATTTTGGGCCAGCCCAACCTTTTTTAAATCCAAAGCCCCCCCACAATTCTCAACCTTTAAGTGCAAGGAAGCCTAAGTAAGAGCACAAACTCGAGCACATGAGGACACTGACAGCAAGAGGGCAGCTGAATGTCTGATATTATACCATAAAACATGTCCTTTTAGAAAATAGTTTTAAAATAAAATTTGTTCAGAATAAGGTACAAATGTATGTTTCCATGTTGATCAAAATATATAACGTTTGACTTCATTAGGAGGGCATGAAATGAACAGGAGAAGGAATACTACCGGTTATTAAACACACACCACCAAAACTTGGTTTTGGAGAGCTTGTCATCCAGAACACTGAATTTAGATAAGCATCTGCACCACCCTTAAGTATTGCATATCTGCTTAAAATATGCACATTTGCCTGAGTGCATTAGCTCTAAAGTGAGGGTGTGCGTGTGTGCGCGTGTTTGTCTGTTCCCCGTGTATTTGCATGGCTTACCTTGGCAAAGGCAAATCAGGCCAAGCCAAAAAACTTGAATGTCTAATTATTTCTCTGTAGGGTTCATATAGTCAATGCTTCAGTCAGATTGAAAAAATCTGAAAGAAAAAATATTTTTAAACAGCCAAATATGAAAGCCGTATATAAACGGTCATGTGATTTTGAGTCGCATCGCCAACAGCATAATAATGCAGCTGTGTGTTGAAAATGCACAAATGATGTGGCCAGCATTTGCTAGTTAAATCAGTGGGAAGTTGCTACTTTCCATGTGACCTTCAAATGTATTATTTCTCTCCACGAAAACCACCCTACACAATCCAGGTAACAATCGGTAAAGTAAACACACAGCTCATAAACATAAATTTGAAAGAAGGATTTGGATAAGTCTAACATCAACACCTAGCAAAAACAGTCACCTGCTTCGAGAAGGGGGGGAAAAACCTAGACGTACCCTCTTTTGTTTATGCATAATTCCCCTCTGCTAAAAAAGAGTGGATTAAGGCTGCTGATGGACAACCTAAAGCAAAACCAAGCAAACAGAAAAAGGTTGATTAAGGTGAGAAAAAGAGCAGGGTAATTATTTCACTTTAGCCACTGTTGTGTACGAAAGTGATCCCGCTTGGCATCCCATTAGAGGCAATTATTACCTAAATGGAACTCATTATATGACCGATCCTGTCCACCTAAAGCAGTTCCACATGAAAATTCAGCATCTGGGAACAAGTTTCAAACCAGCCTCAGAAAATAAACTAGAGCCAACCGACATTTGTTTGCGTGACAACTTAATATAAGCCATGGTAAGGGCTATTGAAGGTTCAAGAAATAGCCTACAGTGTGTGTGTTCAAAAAGACAAGCATGTCATACTAAAAAACTATTTTTTTTAAAGGCTGTCACATACTAAATCCGAATATTCTTAAAAAAAATTCAATAAAAATAAATGTTTTGCTATTTCAAAATACACTCAAACCAGCTGTTGTGAAGGACCACAAAGGTGTGTGTACTTCTGAAGTCCAGCCATTAGAATCAGCTTTACAAACAAACAGTTTTCAGCCATCACAGAGGTGCAGCGAGAGAATCCATGGTCATTTACAGGGCAGTGGAAATACCTGGTACATTTAGCAGAGGAACCAAATATCACGAACTACTAGAAAACTTCACTTGCTTGATAGTGACACCACCCAACCAAAGGTTAAACGGTTTCAGGTGCAGAACATACTGTAGCAGCTGTCTTCACTGACATCTTCAACATTTTGCTGAGCAGCTGTTTGTACATGCCTCAAATCCACTACCATAATCCTTTAGTTTCCTGTCTCAATCCCTACCATGCCTTTGCACTTATGCATATTGTTAGAAAGTGCTTTGAGAGGTTTGTCATGTGCACATTGCACCAATATCATCTGTATAATAGGAATGCTTGTGTGTGTGAATACACCAACATCTCAATGCCTCACCATCTAATTGAGAAGCTATACCAGACTGGGGAGACAGTCAGTCCAGATTCCAAACAGCCTTTCCAGCACCACCACAATGAACATTGGGGTCCCTCACAGGTGTGTGCTCAGCTCACTGATGTTCACGTTTGCTGACTCATGACTGACTAACCCTAACCCTAACCCTAATGCACAACTGAAACCATTTGTAAGTTTGCAGAGGATACGACCACAGTGGGTCACATCAGCAAGAACGAGTTAGCATACAATGAACAATGCATCGGCTAACAGCCTAGTGAGAAGCAAACAACCCATTTCTGAACATTAACTAAGCAAATTGCTGTCGAATTAAAAAGAACAGACCTTCCTTGGTGTCCATCTTGTGGAGAACCTTACCTGGTCACTCAACACCATCTCAGTCAACACAAGAAAGCCCATTTTTCATTTCCCATCCGTAACATAGAGAGAAAGCATCAAGAGCGTTTCTCAGGAACTGATCCTAAGCAGATAGTGAGAACATTTGAGAAAATCATCAAGTCTCTCTTCCCTCTAACATTTACCCCACATGCTGCATCTGTCAATCCAACAGAATTGTGGATGTCCACACATTAACTTTTTTTCATTTGGTCATCTGGAAAAAGGTACCACTGTAGTAGTTTTATGTGTTTCCATATTGTGTGTTATGTTTTCTGTTGCACCACAGTCCTGTAGAAACGTTTCATTTATTGTAATGCATCTGCTATATATAGTTCAAATAAAACAATAATAAAAGCTTTTCATTCATTCATTTTCTTTCCTGTTTATTCCCTAATTCAGGTGTCACAGGAGTCTGCTGGTGCCTTTCCCAGCACACGTAGGGTGAGAGGCAGAGGTACACCCTGGACGGATCTCAGATAATAAAAGTTTCTTAACTTGAAAATCTCACACTACATTTTGTCCTAACCCCCCACACACACACACACACACACACACACACACACACACACACACACACACACACACACACACACACACACACA
>JAOTRA010000029.1:12670690-12688107 GCA_026260255.1 Pseudolaguvia tuberculata
AGCACACATAGGGCGAGAGGCAGGGGTACACCCTGGACGCGTCGCCAGTCCATCTCAGGGCAACACATAGACAAACAACCATTCACACACACATTCACTCCATATTCTTAAACTATTAAAAATTTAATCCATTAACCAAACAATGAACGATCAGCATATGAGAATTAATTTTAAAAAGAGTATTAACATGCCTTTACAGTAACTATTAAGTTTAGCTCTCACCAGACAATCTAGCTGGGAAACAGGACTTTTGCTGCCAGGCTGGCTGATATCCCAGATTTTCACACAGCCTTTGCCTCCAGTGTAGACATGACGCGTAGGGTTGCTTATTGTGACTGCACATACCACCTCACCGTGGCTGAGGGTGTTGATCTGACGAGCATGACGTGGGATTCCAGGTCCCATCAGAGCATCAGGTGGGAAGGGCACAGGCTGCATTTGCCCATCAGCACTAACATGGAATGAATAGGCCCTGATAGAGAAAGTAAAAGTCACATTTATGCATTCCATGGATTACAAGATGGGATGAATAATGACTAAAGAGTTCTCAATTAAAGCAATGAGGAAATGGGCCGATATCGGTTGTTAAGTGCCGCAAAATGACATGTTGTTCGGCATTTCAGAAGATACATTACATAAACGCCAC
Source organism: Pseudolaguvia tuberculata (assembly GCA_026260255.1). Taxonomy (NCBI): domain Eukaryota; kingdom Metazoa; phylum Chordata; class Actinopteri; order Siluriformes; family Sisoridae; genus Pseudolaguvia; species Pseudolaguvia tuberculata. The sequence goes on from JAOTRA010000029.1 coordinate 12,671,337, forward strand.
AAAGAAACAACGAATTAAAAAGATACTTACGGCTTTCCTCCAGAGATTGACGTGAGGCCTGCAGGAAGGCCTGGGGCTCTCATGTGCGGATGATCAAAACCAGCCTTTAAAAGAAAAATGCAAGTAAACAAAACTATTACAAGCTGACACGGTAATTTATTACCAATGCAAGAATAAAATTAAAAGCTTTTAATACTGTACTAACACTACACTAAACATGAAAGGTTTATTATTCCCATTGTTAAGTTGTATAGCAGCAACATCCATTAGTCCAGAGCAAGAAAATGGAACATATAAATCACATTTAAAATCTAGCAGTCAGCCTTAGTAAGAACACACATGAACAATAACACTCACAATGGACGGGCGGCCATATGCAGCGGCAGCAGCTGCACTCATCTGGGGAGAGATGTGTAGACCAGCATAGACCCCTGGGCTCGTGAGTGAGCCATTCATCTCATGGTGGCCCATCATGGCAAAAGGGGCCGGGTAAGAACCAGCAATGGAAAGGGGTGTGCGCAGTGCAGGAGCCGCTGGAAAGATACACAAAGATTGGACATCAGCATTAATTAGAAGCAAGGAGAGAAGTATCCAAGAGAGATTCTGTTCACTTCATGTTTACAAGTGGTTGAAGGAGGAAAAATAGCTCTACTATACTCACCCAGAGCCTCCATAGGGGGTTTCCCTAAGATGGGCCGCAGACCTGGTGTGGTGCTGGTTCCAGGAGTTGGGGCATCATTCCGTGGAGTGGGAGTGTTGGACTTTAAACCAGGTGTGGACGATTTATCATTCTGTATTCAAGTATGTGCAGAGTAATACAAGAGAGTGAGATATGAACGAAAAGACTCGAGCAGACAACAGTGATCAGATTGCCTGTCTAATGTAATCCTGTCCTATTTTGACAAAGATCCCATTTCTATGAAGCCTACTTTTTATCCTAAAAGCCTTTACTCATACAAAAGGAGGTGAAGCCCTTCCCCAACCAACTCCAGCTTTCATCCTTTAATCTTTCTGACAAGGCAGAAGGCTCAGAAAGGCTAAGCACATCAAGGAACAATTACAGAAGCCACGATAGATCTTGCAACAGAAACGCTGTATGTCTGACATTTGACTAAGTAATACTACAGTATTTAAAGCCAAGGAAGAAAAGCTGCTTGCTCATTTCTAGTCACATAAAAGCAACATCAGAGCAATCGGCAGCAAAGATCAGTGCACTGTGCCAGATCTTAAATGTTAACATTAACAGGTGTCCTTGTGTGTGAATGTCCTTACATGGCAATGCTCCTTGGTTTTTGAAGAAGGTGTGCTGCCAGACGAGGCCACTGACGCAGGACTATTTGGTGTATCCTTTTTAGGGGGACGGGGCTTGTCAATGCCATTTTCTGGTGGGGAGTGGGCTGGGCTGCCACGGGGTGTAGCAGGATCCTGTGTTGAAAAACCCCCCGATACAAACAGGTAAGGACCTCGGTTTGATCATACACAGTGCAAGGTTTACCAAATTTCAGTTATTGAACAATAAATGTTTACCTCATTAGAAACATCCACCACAAGATCATCACTTTTGTCTCCATCACTATCCTAATGTTGGGGAAAAAAATGCTCCTTAATATCTCAGAACACAAAACGTTTTCCAAGTATTCACGATCCCATTTTGTTTTCAGACTTACATATCTGCTCATGTTGTCCTTTTCTTCCATTTTGCGCTTCTTTGAGTCCAGACTATAGTCAGAGGAACCGCGGTGTTTTTCGCTGGCAGTACGCAGGCTGTCGGATGGGGAAATGGAGTTGTTCTAATTTTAAAAAAAATAATAATAAAAAATATCACTCAGTAATAGAATATAAAGCAAATTTTATTCATCATCAGTTAATATCCTTTGTGACCGCAATATAGTTTTAAGCCAGTTATCAACACGTCTGCAGATAGCATTGACAAGTATTTTAGGTTCTGGAAAAATAGAGAAAAACGGAAGGGTAATATGCAAAAATCTGAAAATAAATGCTAAATACATAGTTTCTATCACTCCACACATCTTTAAAAAGCCAAAAGTAGTCTATTCATTCTCATCAGCCGCCTACAAAACCTCGAACAGGCTATACACAAAGCACTGAAACTAGCCAAGCCGTATCTAACAACCTACGCTAGACTAAACACCCAAGAATTTGCTGGCTACACAACAGAGCAGCCACAGTTAAAGCAGACCAAAGAGAGGAGCTTGTTTTCACAGTAACCCCCCCCCCCCCCATTATTCCCCCCCCCTTTTTTTTTTTTTACCTAAAAGAGACAAACAAACAGCTTCAGGAAGACATGAGCAGTGCTAGCGCTAAACAACGGCTCTTTATCTGAAATCGGCCAGGCCTGGACTGAATGCAAGTGTATACGTGTGTCTATGCGTGTGTGTGTGTGTATTCGTGTGGGACCTTGTAATGACTGTTGATTGCTGTAGCATGCTTAGCTTTGACTCCAAGCCTGTATAACTTGGCTGGATACAACCACATTGGCAAAAACAGGCAGCTACACTTCAGCTGTAAACCTGTTCGTTCACTGAGAATATTATTCTACTTCCTTATTTTCAGGATTACTTACAGTCAGATGATTGATATGCACTCAACCACACATTAACTGTCTGGAATCCAAAACACAGACACAAGTACTTCCTCTGGCAAAAAGATCTTGATTTCTTCTAAAAGGACATCTACTACTGAGGCAAATTCTTGGATATCTTGCATGTTCACATCAGCTTCAGGAAATTGGCACCTGCGCAGAAGCCCTTCTGAGGTGTTCTACAGGTTTTTGCTTAACATAATCTGAGCAAAGAGCTTCTCTTTGGTTTCCCTTGTCCGTGTGAGAATGCATAGCCAAAGACTGCGAGAATGCCTCCAAGTTTATGGCAAGTGTAAAAAGAATCTGAGCCGAGAAGTGAGATGAAGTAGCATAGTTGGCAGAAAGCCTACAGTCCCCCCCACCCGTGTGTGTTTTCTGACCTTTTAAAGAGATGCTTGGAGTGTCTTATTAAACAGAGTCACAACTATGCTATCAGATGACCAAAGACTCAAGCACAAACACTCACGCATACACAGGCCCGGGGTTGTAAATGCTAGAGCAGCTCCTGTTCCTTCAGACATGACTGCACCCATTGAGCTCACTCTGGCTGGGACGACTAGAAACCCAATCTCATAGCCACAATCGGCCATCTGAGACATTTCAACCCTCCCATCAAATAAACGCCTTTTACAAGGAGATGAGAGTCAGGAAAAGAATGGTATCGCCTATGTTCCAGGATATTTATCATGCGGTCAGCAAATGAACAGATAAAGGGGGCAGTAAAAATCCGGGGAAAAAACCCCAGCCAAACAGGAAGAGAATGAGGAGTGTCAGACAAATCTGCCAAGACGGGAGGAAAGTTAAAAGTGTGTTGTGATGCAATTAAGAAGCAGTGCTAATCTGTACACTGTGGTACAAGTCATTTCCCGTCTGCACAGAGATGAGAGCTTATTTCATAGAAAACCTTGTTCCCCCATTAGTCACTTTAATGAAAGCAGATTACTGTGCACAGCGCAACTTGTAAGGGTTTCAGGCAAAAAAAGCCTTGCTTGACATTTACATTAATGAGAAATTTCCTAGGCGTGAAACAGGTTAAATAGCGCTTTCATGCAGGAAGAGAGGGAGAGAGAGAGAGAGGGTGGGGGAAGCAAAACAAGTAAAAGTGGGTAACTGAACAGAGAATACATGGGAAGAGAAAGAGAAAAAAAAACAAATGTGAAAGGCATGAAATGAACCAATAGGAACAGTAGACACTCACCGTGCTTTCTGCATTCAGTGGATCCAGTCGGAGAAGAGGAAGAAAAGACGTGAAGATTGGCCCACCACAAAAATGAGAAACAACAAGTCAGTGAGACTCTTGATACAAAAGAAGACCATAATTTTTCTCTTTTTGATTCTATCAGCAGACGTGGGTTGTTGTTTCTTTTTACCCAGAAAACATGCTATAATTAGGAATAATCTGCTGCTTATTGACTTAAGTGCATGTACAAAGACAAATCTGACTGATTAAATGTATTCATTTTTCCCCCAGGTAAAATTATCAAGATGAACATTTATGGAATGCTAGGTTTTTAGCCTCCTAGTCATCTACTCATACAGTTTTGACTCATTCTCACCCCTGTGCTCCAGGTCATGATGGTTCTTTTCGTCCTTTACAGGCAGATGGGGTTGGCTGCCGAGTGCACCTAGCGCCAGCAGGCCTGAACTAGCACCGGTTACTGGTGGGATACCTGGAGGCTGAAGGCCTGAGGGATGTGGGGGCAGAGCCACAGGGCCATGGGCAGCATGAGAGAGGTGCTGCGCCTGGAGCTGCTGCTGCTGTAAAAAAGACACACTGCAAGTGGGCCAGAGGGAAAACATGCCAACAAAAAGACACACCCAAAACCAGTCCAAACCAGCATTAGCCCAGTCCAGAAGCATGTGCTGGAGAAATCACACAGCCCTTAGGAATTAAGATCTGTAGACAAAACAATCCACCCCTTTTTTTTTACATAACTAAAAGGTAATGATTATGCGGTGAAAAAAAACGTGAAAAATGCAGACTGACAAAAGAGACAGGAAAGACAAGTTAAACATATCTGGGTGAGAAAACCTAGAGAACAAAGAAACCTGGAAGTCAAATGATGCAAGACAGGTTTTGACATGTATGCCTAAATGAGTGTCCAATATTTGCGCACACCCATGTACACAAAAGCGTTCTTCCAGACGCTGTAGCAAGATAAACAAAGTCTGTTAACTTTACCACCTGCTTCTTAACTTCAGCAAAAAGATGAACAGAGACACCTCCAAATGCACAAACACGCGTGAGACATAACTGAAAAGTTTCTTATTGATAAGCTTGCTAGAGTCAGTGTAGCAGTGTGTGGGTGTGTGTATGTATATCTTAAGTGTGGACAACAACCAGACATGCTGGCAAAAGTTCAAGCCTTCAATATTCCCATTAATATTTTAAAGGCTTGGGGCAGACTAACTGGAGTTAAAAGCCTCTCAGCATGGGAAGTGTGCCGGTTAAAGCAAGCTTAAATAATACTTAGTATAGGCACCAGTAAAAGGGGAAAAAAAAAAACACACACACACTTCACAATTTACAATTTATTACTATGCTCTGGGGAGCTGAATAATTTAGCTGCTGTTATAGCATGTACCAGCTCCTCCATCTATACAGACCACAACTCAATCAGCTGCCATTTAAGGCTGCCCTCCCTGCAATCTTGAGTGTGCACGTTTCCTTCAGAAGTGAAAAGGTTGGATATTATTGACTATATATGGCCATCATGGAGGTACAACCTTTTGAAATTATTAGCAGGTCATTACTGCCATGCCAAGAGTAAATATCAATACTCAAAGCTTATTTAGAAGCTGGGAATGCTCGGAAAGTTTGCCCTTTCCGGAGGACAAATCATTATTAAGATGTCCATCACAAGCTCTTATTCAGGGGGTGGCCATAATTGCTAACAGCTTCGCCGATTATTTGCACAGCTGGCTGTATATTGCTGTTGCGGCCTTGGAGAACTGCAGGAAAGAGAACGGTATATGGAGACGTGACACCTGGGATATAAGCCGCAATGTTGCCCCCTTTCCCCAAATCAGTTTTGAGGCAGGCCTGGTGTGAAGTAGTTAGTAGGTGGAAACGGAGGGAAAAAAAGGGGGGAAGGAACAGGTACCACAATCGGCTGCATGGGTTAAAGGTCTGTGTGTGCAAAACAGCAAGTCTAAATAGAGAAGGGAAAGTGGGTGTGTGTGTGTGTGTGCAAGCTAGAGAAGATGATTGACCACGAGGGAAATTAAAAAGGCAGTTGATTCACGGGGGAGGCCGTTCCCTGCTCATTCTGGCTAATGAGCCACTGATGTGTAATATGCATGGATAATCATTGAGAACCCTCATTACAGCCCCAGCTATGAAGACAGGCAAAAGAAATAAAATGCCTCCTCTAATTTAATATTCGTAGATAAAGACCTCTTCTGTTTGTATTAATCTCGTCCCCAACTGTGAAGAACTACTGCCAAACACTGGCCATACACCAGATTGGAAAGGGAAAAAAAATATTCTAGCCGGGCAGTGGAAACCATCCAGGGCAAATTAGACACCCATTTTCTCATGTTCTCAGGTGGGATGAACTAAACAATTTTAGCACTGTAACCAAGAAACGCATAATCTCTGACCATGTACAACACACCCTTCTTGTGCTCCCATGCGGGCACACACACTTAATTGGAGCCTTAAAACAAGTGGAGGCCATTTTAAAAATGGTATTCCTGTGAGGGAATACATGGTAAAAGCAATTGCTACGAACGTGACACTGTGCATGCTGGTATATTTACTGCTTTAAACCACATGCAAAAAAAAATGCAATTCAACTTAAACACAGTCAGAGGAAGCTTGAAAAGCTGAGCTACCACCAGAAGCTGTCCTGAAAAAGCATAGCTGTCCTAGATGCATCCCATTACTTGCTCTGGGGTTCATCAATATAACATTTTAGCAGCTGTTGCGGTGCTGGGGCAAGCTACTGTGATTGTCCAGTTTGTCAAGCTTGTGCACAAACTCCTCATTGGAAAAAGACAAATAAAATCATACAAAATTTTTAGTCTATAAAACGTGAACCATTTATAAAGAAGAAAAAAAGCAATATCTGAAAAAGATCTAACGAAACCTTTCGGATTCAAACATCTAAAAGAATCATTAGGCAATAAAGCAGGTTTGGCACAGCAGTGTTAAAAACAATCTAATTGGCATTTAAGATCGGCCACATGCCTGCTTCATTCTGCCCTAGATTCCAGAAAGTCATTATCTAAGAAGGGAGGGTGGGGGTTGGGTTGGGGTATGTGCTCGTTTTTAGGCCTTAATTGAATTTCAATATGAAGCTCAACAGCTGTCCCTCTACCTCCATCTCCAGTAGCACTAGACCCGGTAGTAAAAGAAAGAAGTCAATTCGAGTTCAGCAACTGTAATCAAAGGCCGACTCTGAGCATGAGGTCGGACCTGTTCCCTTTCACACTTATCCAAATCCTATAGAGGTGATCAATCAGCAGCAGACAGGAAAGAAAACACAGCTGAACTGCAGTGGGCGGGCATGAATGGACTTGTAAAGGTAAAGCGGTATATTACAGGTATGCTGACGAGTGTGTGTGTGTGTGTGTGTGTGTGTGTGATGTGTCAATAAGTCAGTGTTTTATCAGTTGCCACTTTTCAGATCAGCGTTGCCAGTAAAATCAATTTTAAATCGTGTCTTTGAGGTGTTATTATATCATGTTCATGAGCAAGACGCACAACAGGTTAACATCCAAAACATTCCTAGACACACCTTCAAATGATGGTACGACGATAAATACATTCATTAATTAACGCAAAAATAGTTAAAATACATACAATACATTCATGAAAGGGGCAAAACTTTTTATAATCTAATTAAAGAGAAAATTAATACATGGCCAGCTTAAACATCATTACATTACAGTTGTGCCCCTTTATTTGACTCAAAAGAATTAAAGAGGTATACACACGGTGAGAGGCAGATTGGGAAGTCCACGTACCCCGATGATGGCATTCAGCTCGGTCATTGTCACTTGCTTGGCACGTTCAACAGCCTGTGCGACCTGCTGTTGGTGCTGCGAAAAACACACACACACAACCACGGTCAGAGATAACCAAAACGCTTCACGCAGGGTCTGTCCGGCCATTTTCATAATGCATGCTATATTCAAATGCCCTGCGATGCAAAACCAGTGGACGTGTGCATTGTAGAATAAGGCTCTGTATAATTATGCATCAAGTTTTTTTTTTTTTTTAAAAGCAGATACAGCCGCAGTTAAGAACAAATGCAAATGAGTGGTGAGAAACGACTAGAATCCTAGATCTCTGCTCAAAGTCATTATTTTTCCTACATTCAAATGCTTTTTATACAGATTAAACTATTTGACAATCACTTTCAAATTGCCTTCAAGATGCTAGATATCAAAGAAATGAACGCACAGTATACACAAACACAAGAAGTTCTGACACATCATAAACAAACAGCCCGACACTCACCTCTTGTGACAGAAAGGGCATGATCTGAACCAGAATGGCATTAAGCCTTTTAGCAATCTCCGTCTAAAAGAGAGAAAGGGCGAGAAACAAAGTGTAATGAGGCAGTGGATGAGCAGTGAAAAGTACAACACTTAAAAAAATGCTTTGCTCAACCTCTTTTAGTGTTTACAACGATTAAGTCAATTACCATGGCAATCAGCAGCGCTTGACTCGGAACACTCTGAACAGCGTGATATTGACATGTGAAATATTTAAAGCATAAAGCAGGAGGGCCCAGGAGAGAGCGAACACAGCTGCGATGAGTGTACACTCCAAACCGCACAGACGCCAAAGCCATGTTAAGAGTACCATTACACTCCGCCCGCTGTCGGCTTGGTAATACATTCTGCCACTGACGAGGACTTTCCTGCCATTCGCAGTGCTATAACCAGATTTACTTACCGCAACCCGGAAGTCGTTCACAGTCGACAAGTGCTTGCGAATGCGATTGTATTTGAGAGCGCAGTAAGAAATCCTTCAAGTTAAGGCCAGACCAGGCTTGGCAACAGACTGAAAAGCCACTTGTTGGTGTTGGGAATTAAAATGAGGCTTCTGGCTGAGAATGGAAATGTCTGCAGCACTCGGTAATGAGAGGCACTGGATTAGAGCAAATTGTGTCAGTATTCTGAGCCCAATCCAACCCTACTAACATGCACCCCCTTCAAGCTTTATTTTCCCAGCACCACCAGCCACCCTACTTTGCCATACACACCCCGAACTCCATTCTCTCTCCACCAGCCTGACCATTATTGCCATGGCAACTGCGTGCCCGAGCGCCCTCGTCTCCTATTGCGCCCCAATCATTATGCAAATGCTATCCCGGCTTGACCGTAACAGCCTGTAAAATCATATTACAGGCACACGGGCACGTCATTAAATTGAATTTTCGCCCTGTCGATCAGATGAACGCTGTGCACGAAAGGTGGATATAGAGAAAGGAAACGGTGGCGGTGGGGGAAGGCTACTGGAAGGGACGTTCTTTAATCTTCCCACATTTCCTCTTAAGACATCGATTCCAGTCCAGCATTGGAAATCTATTTTCTGCATAACCAATATCTCCTTACAGCTCAGGGGGAAGTGTTGTAACAAGGGAAGTAAAGTAAACGTGCTTGACTACAGATGCATCATGTACAGAATTTATGAGTCTCAGTTCAACCCAGGGCCAGAGTCGTGCACAAACATCGCATCGCTCTTCGCCTATACTTTTCATTTTTCTCATTCAATTGTAAACATGTGCTGCGCTGACCAGAAAATTATTTATAACATATTGCTACATAAAATGTCATGCGACTAGTTTGGCCAAACACAATATGAGATGATGGATAAAAATGTCCATGCCCTCGTCCCCAGTATTATGTAGCGATATTCATTTCAGGCCAGCCAGTGTAAAGTCTGGAACAAGCAAACAAGCAAGGCAGCTGCAAACAGAAGATATACCGACAGACGGAAAGTAATCCACATCAAAGCCATTGCAGCACATGGACATTAAAGTGGATAAAAGGGCAAAACCGGGTTGCGTTCAGCATGCACCCTGCTGTCAGGTCTCAAGTAACAGCTTGTTTTGACAGTGTTACACATACAAATAAAATTTCATTCAACTTTTTCATTCTGACTGCATCAGGTCTACATTTTTAGTTTCCTGAAACTAAAAGTAACAGTAACTGTGCAGCACAGAAACTGATTATTTGCCAAAACAAAAGTAGAGAAATACAGAAACAAAAATGTGTGTAAGCCAGGTCAATGACTAATCCTTACTTGCCATGATAAAGCTGTTGAGCAAACATTTGTCAGGATTTGGTGGAAGGCCAAAACCAAACACCTTCGAGGACATTCTTTAAGAGCTTACCAAAACCCTGACAGCTGTCCGAGTGGAGTCAAGGGTTGACTTATCAGTTACCAATATATATATTATATATATATATATATATATTATTTCCCAACTACAAGACAATGCTTTCACTAAAACCCAACCTGCCAACAGTAAAGGCAGTAGGAAAGGGTGCTCACTCTGGCTGAAGATAAAAATAGGATGTCACTTTAAGCAGATGAAAGCCCAGCTCTTGAACAGCGAGCTTCATGCTCTGCTACACAATTACAGGTACTCGGACCTGTCTAGCACCCCTTCAAGAGCACTTTAGGGCCAGCCTGTCAATAGCATGCTGAAAGCTATTTGTCTGTTGCTATCAGTGGTAGGCGGAACAGAGTGAGACACTGATGAGCATTGAATACAGAGGGAAAACAACTGGTGCTCACAGCCGTTCTGCTCCCAATCGCAAATAATACTTGACCCGGTTCGGTTGATAGGGCGGCAGTTTTCAATAAAGTGCAAGATGGCTCTTTGACACCATAATGAAAAACTACCACTGGCTTTATGTGCCCTAGAACTAGTGAGCTGACACACAACAGATTTTTTTTTGTGCAGGTGAAGATAAAACTGAATGTAAAGTGTTTTTTTTTTTAATAACAAACCAACAATTCAGTGCATGGGTGCAAGCAGTATCTGTTTGTGCAGTCCTACAGACTCCTTAGGGAGATAATGATGGGTGGAGTTGACTCTGGGCTCCGAGCCCTCACTTACAGCCACCTTGTGTTTTTCTTTTAACAACGGCTGTGTGTGCTCACCTCATACAGTGAGTCTATTTGCTTTGGTTCACAGTAAGAAGAACCATCCGGCAGTTAGCAAACACTTACTAGAGTCCCCCTTGTATAAATCATCGATCAGAGGTTTGGTGTCACTGAAGGGCAGATCAGCTTATTCCAGGGTTCTGCACACAGATAGCAACACCTGGCCCTGGCAGGAGGGGATTTCCACTACACTAGTCATAACACGAGAAACCTGGCTCAACTCATAATAACCCCCCCACTAACATGGCAACACTGCCAACGGAGTGGAGTTTCTGACCGCCATCACAGCTGTCTGCCGAGATCAGACACTGGGAATTGCCTACAAAACCTGTGTCCGCATTTTTTTCCAAATGGTACAGGGAGGGGTTGATGTGAGATTGGGAGGATGCAGAGACAGATTTTCCTGTCGATGGAAATAAATCCTTGAGTCTAGAGGATATAGTGGTGTGGATCGAGTAATCTGAGCCACTTCTGGCGGTTAACCACTCCTCATCTGCCTTTTGCTCCTCGGCTGGGGTGACTGAAGGAGTGGGAGGAGGTGTACTCGCCAACACCTACCTCGCTCACCTCTCAATAGCAGGTGGGTGCTGGAACTGGATGAATTATTCAAATGCCTACATGGGTTCTGTGGCAGCAGCTGATAAAAGTCAAATGGCTTAAATGAATCAGTCGATTAACCTGTTTACACAGGATCGTCCCTCCCACGAATCCATTCTTTCCCCATTCCTCTCCCTCTCCCTCTCTCTCATTCTTCCCTTTGCTGGTTGGGAGATAAGCAACTGACAGGAGCCATGAGAACAGTGTGGAACCTGACAAACAGCCTAGCACCCTGACACACTCGCAGAACACTGATGGATCGCCTGCTCTGTTGCTCCTCCCTGATGCTATTAACCTTCAGAAGGTGGAGAGGGGTAGGTTGAGGCAGCGCAGGCCAAACTAGCGAGAACCATTTATCGCTGATGAACTGACTGGAGGAAACTATTTTTTTTCTGTGCAGTCATTATTAGAGAACACTTAAAAAATGAAAATTAGCACTAAAAGATTAACAGGTGAAGCAATATAAAAAACCAAACCACACACAATTATTTTACACACACACACACACACATACCTGTTTGTGCATTTCAATATTTAGCCCATAGGACATCTCATAGTACTAAAAGAGGGAAAACAGAAAAAATGTATCATTTTTTTCACAGAACATATTTCACACATCGAATATTCCCACAGCAGAATGTTTTTAGAGAAAGAGGAGTAATCGTAAGAAACCCTCTGAAAAATAATTCCAATTAACCGGAATCCCATATAATTTATAGCAATTTTGTTACTTGTGTATTTCTGACCCGAGATCAAAGTATTTTCTGCTCACATCCTCTTCTTTCAGCACCGTCAGCATGGAGGATTCCTTCTGGTGTTTACCTAACCTTTCCTCCTCCTATCAGTCTGACAAGCTTCTTAATGTGAACGGAATGTTTAACTAGCGTCCCCGGGTATTGGCTAAAGTCGTCCTCTGTGTGTTTACTTAAGATAAAAGAATACACCTCCATAGTTTGACCTTGCAGAATTACATCATGTCAAAGCCTTTGTTTGTTTCTCTGCTAATCATAAAACCGTGGGTGGAGGAAAGGATCTGATTTTCAACCCCTTACAGTCGAATATGCCACTTCTTAGACAGGTGTAAATGATTAATCTTGCACTTAAGATCAACCGCGATTTTCGGTCGAGCGTCTCGCTTGCGGTAAATCTTATTATCTGTGAACCGTGCCTTTTTTTGCCACAATCGACTATTTTCCCACAGATGCCCCTGGCCCTCCTCCATAACCCCTCACCTAATTTACAGCCATGCATTTGTCCGAGAGCAGCGTCTCCTTGGAGAATAATCAGATCCCCACACAGAGGGAGAGGGTAGAAAAGGGGGAAGGGAGAATAACAGAAAGAAGGAGAGAGGCATAGGGGAAAAAAGGGGACAATGCTATGGTCATTGACCCCTGCGGCTAAGAGGCAGAGTATAAAGAAGCCGAAGTCTCAGAACAGTCGCTCAGAATGCTTTAATAATGCTAAAGACACTGGGAGACGTTTCTTAGTCACGTCTATACGCAAAACAAAATGCATGTCAACAGCAAAAGCACATCAGCCATAGCTTTACTACAAAAACTGAAATGCAGCTGATTTTTTCTTACCATGACATAGTGGCGCTGCATCTCCGTCTTCTCGTTGGCTAATTTGTCATACTCCACCTTAAGACTGAAATAACACAGGACTTTAGACAGCGCACTTGTTGTAGAACTGTTATTTTATCTTCTTCAACTTGCAGTATCATTGCGTGTCTGGTCTGGTTTTGTTTTGAGAAGAGTGACGTTAAAACACAGACCTTTTCTTTTTGTGTGCATTATTATTCAAGCCTATAAGAAGCTTTGGGTTGTTACCTGTGATACTGCGCCTGCAGAAACTGAAATTCATCCTTGATTCTGTCGCACGACTCTGCCACCGTGAATTTGAAGCCTGGCTGACCAGGCTGGTGGGGCGCCTGAAAGACAACCATCACATCAATCAAACTCAATTACGTCCCGTGAGAACCAAAAGTTGTTTTGCTGGTGAAACACTGAACGAGGCTTTAACGCGTTCACTCGCCCGCTGGGAGCACAGTGAAGTCTTCAGGCATCCAAAAACCAAGTGTGACTTCTCTTTTTTGGACGAGCTTACAAATGCCAAGCATCTCTGCTGGATAGATGAAGGAATAAAAACAACTCTCCTGTCTGTGTGTGTGTGTGTGTCTGTACTTCCCAATCTTTGTAGAGTGTGTTTTTTTAAACTCGTTTTAGTAAATATATCAAGATTGAGTTCATTTTTGAAAGGCAAATCCAGATTTTTTTTAAAGCCTAAATGACTTCAATGTTTCCGCTGACCTGCTGTTTCCTTTCGAGCTTAAATGAGTTTTAGTGAGGAGAGTGCAGGAGCGGGGAACATCAGAATAGCTAAATCGATGCAGATGCAGCAAATTACCGCTCATATCAGTTCAAGATGTGCGACTTACCGGATGCCGGCCCTGCGGATACATCTTCAAATATCTCCTTTACTCCTCAAAGGCTAGCCGCTTTGCTGGATGGAGCTGACCCGGGGTAATTCAGCACATCGGCCAGAGCTGCGGGGGGGAATACACACCCCGAGTGACCGATCGAGAAACACACACACACACACCCCTTCTTGGTTTCTCAGATCCGCTCGAACCCTGTCACCTCTTCAGAGCAGACAATAAAAAACACAAACACACCAAGTCAAACATTACAAAAGTAGAAAAATAATCAGGAGCGTTTTTTAAATTTGCGTCTCAAAACATTCCTGGTGATTCTACCGTCGTGCGATAAATCGGAAAATAACTAAAGCCGACGCGTGAAACTGACCTGAAAGACACCAATAAAATCCCCTGACACGCACGCGCTGACTGGGGCTCGTTCTTTGTTTGGTCGTTAACTATCCGCACCTTTTACATCTCCGAAATAAACACTAGAAAACAGGTTGGGGCAAGTTGCTAACTAATTACAGTGTCAACAGGGATGTAGCAAAGAGCTACATTTTAATGATCCTGGATCAGAACTAGTGAACGAAAGAACAATATATCCGGCTATGCTAACCTGCTAAACACCTACCTGCGTCCGCGTCTCCAAGCGTCCGGTCCAGTCCGGTGCGAGCCGCTTTCGCACAGCGAAGCCGCGGTGGAAAGCGTTTATAACAGCCAAACAGCGAGAATGTTCATGTTTCAGTGTCGATGGCGGAGACTGACAATCTCCTGGTCTCGGTTTCACTACTGCGCTACTGGAAACAACCGCTTCTCTTACTGCAGGTCGCAGCCCAGGAGCTCAAAGGGTTGACTCACTTCACACGCACAAAACTCCCGTCGATCCACTCGCTCGAATAATCCCAAAATCCGCGCCCAAATGTACGTCCGATTAATCGAAGCGATTTATTCAGGAAAACCCGGCCGGAAACTGTAACGCTGTAGTCCCGTGTTCGTGTTCTTCTCTCCGTCCAGCGCCGTTGCCCTGTGCCACACACAGACACAGTCTACTGACACGAGGGCTGAACTGCCGCGAAAGCGCCTCTCATCAGCCAATCACAGACACGTACACCAAGTCGAGGCGGTCCGTCCAATCGCAGCATGGTGTCCCCACGTGGGAACCGCAGGTCGGTTGAGTGACGTCATCCTCGCCATTTTAGATTAGAACAGGTAGCTTCCTAGCTTGAAATCAGCACACGTTTCTGATGGTTTCTTTATGTGGCGGTTGTTTTTAATGTTCTACATACTAAGAAAAGGCGACAGTCCGCCGACACACTTCTCGGCTCACTCGAAGGGAATGTTGACACGATACGGTTGTTTCTCCAGAGGTTTTACGTAAAAATTCTTATTAAATCGAAACCGCACTGCGCAGTTTAAC
This sequence comes from Pseudolaguvia tuberculata, assembly GCA_026260255.1. Lineage (NCBI taxonomy): Eukaryota > Metazoa > Chordata > Actinopteri > Siluriformes > Sisoridae > Pseudolaguvia > Pseudolaguvia tuberculata. Next base: position 12,686,503 of record JAOTRA010000029.1, read on the forward strand.
AGCGCTCGGCTTCTAATAGTGTGTGGAAATTACATGAATACGGCGAGGTGCCTTATAGACTGATTGTTAGAATCATGCAGTCCTTTGCATAAAAATACTTTATATTCTCAGAGCCGTTAAAGTGCATATAACGACGAGAATACTCTCCATTATGCCAATAGACGGACAGCTGAAGTTGGAAATAAGATTGGGTCTGATCCCAGTGAACGTCGGCCATGTCTGAGCTGTGCAATAACAGCCGATCCTGGGTTGGCTGGTTCGTCTTCCCCCACGTGGGCTCTCTCCGCGGCTTTACACCTTCTCAGCCAATCAGGAGCCAGCTCGTGCATGCACCGGCTTCTGATTGGACGGCGAAGGTTAAGCCTGTCATTCAGAAGGTTTGTTGTCAATCAATACCACGCGGGGTCAAGCGCTGACAAATGCCTGTGCTTCTCGGTGTTGTGCTCGTGAATAGTGCCTGGAATGGCTGCTTAATTAGCTTCGAATGGCTTTTCTTTCCAGTTCAAACAATCTGTTACGACCACGTGGTAATGAGCGCCGTACATAAAACAAAGGAACAAAGCAGCATGCAAACCCTTTTGCACTATTTCACCGAATCATTTTCATATTCTATATTCATCGATCTTATCCCCAATACACACTAATTAATTAATTATTGGATTTCTTCACTAAAGCCATTAAACATACATTTACTATATGTTTCCCATTTACACAGTAACCACCACTTTCAGCTCATTCCTTCATTCATTCATTCATTCATTCATTCATTCATCTTCTTGCCTGCTTATTCCCTAAGTCGGGGTCACAGGGTTTGCTGGAGTCCCAGGGCACATGGGGCGAGAGGCAGGGGTACACCCTGGACAAGTCACCAGTCTATCGCAGGGCCACACAACAATTCACACACATTCACTCCTATGGACAATTTAGAACCACCAATCAATCTAATGTACATGTTTGTGGACTGTGGGAGGAAACCGGAGTACCTGCAGGAAACCCACACAAGCACAGGGAGAACATGCAAACTCCACACCGAAAGCACACTGTGCTAACCACTACACTACTGCGCTGCTTCAGCTTATTCGTTTTATTAATAGAAATATTTATCCATATATTTATCCACCTGGTGGTGGTGGTGATAATCGAACCACAATCTCCCAAATAACGGTCCAACTCTTCCTCCACCCCCTCGTTCTACCACTTTCCCTACATAACATAAATGCAGTGGACCTTGTTTTCGGTTTCACCAACATACACATGATTCCGGATACAATGGACTTCTGGGACATTTGGAGATTATGAATTTCCCCATGAAAAAGCTTATCACTTCTCCCGGGTGTGGGAGTTCTGGTGGCTGGTTGTTAGATGGCTGTAAACACAAGAATCTGTGGTTTTTCTAGCAAGCTGACGGTGTCACACGCTCATTCACACGACAGGTTTTTGCACCCGGCTGGGGACTGAGGCTCTTAATTCTGTCCGTTCTTGTTATAAAAAAAAACAAAGGTGTTTTTCTGGGCCATTCCATCGGATAAGAAAAAGCTGTGTGTGTGTGTGTGTGTGTGTGTGTGTGTGTGTGTGTGTGTGTGTGTGTGTGTGTGTGTGTGTGTG
>JAOTRA010000029.1:12691683-12707231 GCA_026260255.1 Pseudolaguvia tuberculata
ACACACACACACACACACACACACACACACACACACACACACACACACACACACACACACACACACACACATTTATAGACATACGTGTAACTAAGTAGTCTGCCCCCACTTCCTATTTTATCTTTGAGGTCATAAAACATTAGGAGCTTCAAGTTGAGCTGCTCCTAAACGATAGGCAACACAATAGAGAATAATCAAGAGCCACACCTCCAAAAAACGTTTGAAGCAGATAGAGGCTTCATTGTCATTGTTACACACCCTCTGGCTAAGAAAAGACAGAAGGAAATAAGAATTAAGAGTTTGCCTTGTTGTTTGCCACTTCCTTGCTATAAATAACCTTTAATTTGATTTTTGGTTTTAAGCACATCCCATATTTACCTAATATCCTTATTTATATTAATAATTAATTTTATCAGGTGTTCAACTCCTCTCAAAATGTATTGATTGTAAAAAAGCTTAACATTCTCTAAGATTCGCCTGAATCTAATTAGTTCCTTTCTCTTACATTTCCAACTCATTTTTGCCCAAATAGGTACGAGCTGTCATACATTTCCTGCAGCAGCAGCAGCAGTCGGAGAAAATTACTGGAGTGTGATTGATTCAGGCATCCTGAATGACAGCGCTGCAGATGAATCTAAGCAAAACTAATTGTCTGACAGATTTTTCTTCGTACAGTGTCGTCTTACCAGCTGCCGTGAGAAAGGGTTCGAGAGCGAGTTCGCATTACAGGAAACACTGATGTGCAATATTTTGTAGATCATTTCACGAATGCACGGAGATCTGTTACCATGGGAACTGAAAGCCCAGTGGATTGTGGGTCAATCAAAGGGAGAGATTGAGGAGTAGACGTCTATCTGCAGCTGAGAATGCCGGCCTTGGGGCAAAAGCTGCAGGTGGCCTGTTGGGGTCATCATGTCATCTCTGAGCTGGATACTTCAGCCGAGCCCTTGAGGAACAAAACATGTAAGTGCAAAGTAGTCGGATTTCTATTCACACATGCCAGTCAGCAGTGAATCTCTGGCAATGTTTTCAGAAGAATAATAATAGACACTAGACTGAAGGCAATGGGGACTTCATCATTATCATTCAGCCCATAAAATACCCCCTACAGCAGTACAGCTTGCACCTCACACATTCACCTATTAACATAAGAAAAACCTTCATTTGAACATGGTTAGTGTTTTTGATTTTTTTGACTCCTCTCTTGTTATCTAAAACCATTTTTATGACTACCTATCAAAGCCACATAGAGTGCACCATATCAACAGCAATCCTAACATGACTTTCTCTGCACAATACCAGAGCTAATACTTTCTGAATAATTGCCAGTTTGTTTTTCGGTGCCTTGTGGTGACTTATTAAACATCATCATCATTTCATCATTTATAATCATATTCATCTAATTTGACTTGGACGGCGCAGAAGGTCCTGGGTTCAATTCCTGGCTCAGAGGCCTTTCTGTTTGGAGCTTGCATGTTCTCCCTGTGCTTGCATGGGTTTCCTCCGGGTACTCCAGTTTCCTTCCACATTCCAAAAACATGTACAAAAATTGCCCATAAAAACCCAGCCATAAGCCAGTGTATCCTTAGTGTCAGTTCCAAGCCCGGATAAATGGGAGGATTGCGTTAGGAAAGGCATCCAACGCAAAAATGTGCGTATCATGGGAGTGATCCACTGTGGCGTCCCCCAGTGGGAGCAGCCTAAGGAAAAAAATCTAATTTGACTTATTTTAAATGTTTTGTTAAAAACATTACAGCATAAATGGGAATTGGTTGCTTAGAGGTTTAGGTGTTTAGGGTTTAGACTAATATCAGAAAGACTGGGGTTCGATTCCCAGCACCACCGAGCCATCACTGTGAGCCATTAATCTCCCAATTGCTTAGATGTGTGAAAGGGACAAATCTAAGGGACGCCTGTCAAAATGTAAAATAAATCCTGTGTAAAGTCAGATCACAGTACCTGTCCTTAAGCAGTGTAAGGACAATAAATATGAACAATTCCTTACATTTATATGCAGCACAATTATCAAAGTCAAACTTTCCAAAATGCAGCCAATGATAAAGTTTAAACTGTCAACAAAACAAACATTTTCTTCCGTATATGTAATGCTAGATGAAGTAAATGTAACTCCTAGTAAAATCAGCTTCAGATACTTTTTAGATTCACTGTTTCCATACGAGTGCAACGGTACACATCAGCAATGTAGAATAACTAGTCAACCGTAAAGGTTTTTGCCCTATGATGGACTGGAAACCTGTCCAGGGTGTAACCCCTGCCTCTCGCCCTATGTGCACTGGGATAGGCTCCCGTGACCCTGAATTAGGGAATAAGCTGGTAAGAAGATGAAAGAGTCAAGGAATAAATGTATACAATGAATGTCATGTATATGATGTGAAGAGGTGTGGCTAACTAATTTTATTTTTCAGTTGGGCTAATCAAAATGTATCACCGTCCTGCCCCTTGGGTTTCTCAGAATGAGAAAAAAATATGTTTCAATGCTTTTGCATTCCCTCACAAATTAAGGGAGGGGTGGGTTAAATTTTTGTCACATACATGATTATATACAGTACAACATATAGTGAAATGTTTTTCTTCGCATATCCCATCTTAGCAAGTTGTAATAAGTAATAAGTAATTATGTTGTCAGTATATGTTGGGGGGTATTAAAATTGTGAGCTTTTAATGCGTTAGTGCACAAACTGTGTATAGAAAGTCAATTATTAAGTAAATGTCAGTAAATAACAGGAAATAAAATTGAGCAATTACTAATGATATTGCATGTAACATGCTGGGAAAACTAAAAAAAAAAATTTTTATATTTTAGAGATTATAGGAAATTAAATAAAGTTTATAATAATATTTGTTCACCAAGTCACATGTGACAAACTGGTTGTCAATGTTATAAAGTTAAAAACTATATTTTGTGTATTTATCAAGGCACAAATAAAAGAAAAGAAATGAATAACTATATAAATATATCAGGAAATATATTGGCAACATAAAACAAAATGACTCATACCATAAAAAAGAATTGTAATCATACCACCCACCGCTTGTGTATGCGCGTTCTACAACTGAATAGTACAATGAACAGAAAGTATGCAGGAGGTTGTGGATTTTGATTTCTGAAGCATACTGTTAGCAGCTGACTCGCCAGCCAAACGGTTGCCTACTGGAAATACTGGATGGTCAGTTTTTATGAGTCCCTGGTTTCAGTTTCAGAGTCCATGGTTTGGAGCTTTCTGCCCTACCAGTAAATGATCCATTCATCCAGTTAAGAAATGTATGTTATAAGAACATTTTTCAGCATTTGTCTTGGTTTTGGGAATCTGATTTGAAATGTTCCAAAAGTGTGAAATTGTTCAGTTTGCGTAACGTTGTTAGAGTGTAACCTTGTAGTTATTTTTTAGTGTGGTTTCAGGAAAGATTTTGAGAAAATCATTTTCTATTACTGTTACAAGGATATTAATTGGCTATTAAAATGAGCTAATTCCATGAAAATCATTGAATCAAGTACATTTTGTCTTAACGTTTAGACAATGTTTTAAAGAATGTTAGCAAAAGTTTGTTAGCTGGGTAATCGTCTGCATTGTACTGGACTGGTGTCTAAAGATTATACTCTGATCAGTAAGGATGTAATAAACATTTAATTAAGCCATTTATAATGACACAAACATTCATTAATGAATGAATAAATGAATGAATGTATTACTTATGTAATGAAATATTTACAATCATGCTGATAAAGAATATCCATGCCTATCATTGCAGTCAGACACTATAAGCGTTAAAGTATATCTGTTGGATATATGATTGAAAATGGAAATACTTTTGTCAGGTTTAAATGGCTGGGATTTTTGTCATTGATGCAGAAATAACTGCGATCTTCACCATAAACGAGGGCTTTATGGTGAATTAGGAGGGGGAATTAAGTCATCACTTGTCTAGCTAGCATTGCTGTTTGATAATAAAGATATATCGCACAGGGCAACCATTACAGATGACAACTGCAGATTTATAGCATATATTTTAGGATCCAGAGAAACTCGGCTAATAAAGTGACTGCACCAAAAAGCACAAAAGAAAAGCATCAGCAGACTGTCTGACAAATGACTGGTTAATCAATCACAGACAGCAGCTTATGGTTCGGGGTTTTATAAAAAGTACTGACCTTTAACATTTCTTTTAATTAATTACAAGGAATTATGAGTCAACCATGTTAACACTCCAATATAATGAATGCTTTAATACATATTTAATATATAAATCTGTTGGCCTACATTAACAGAAGCACTAATCTACATGTACAACTAAAATGTAATATTTGTTCTATTAAATTGTATTAATGTATTCCTAACCGTTTCAATTCATAGCGTTCCTCTCGGGCTGCACTGCTTTCAGTATGTGGATGTTAGATTTTAGGTTCTGCTTCCCATGGAACTTAAGCTATACTAGTATTGGCAGATCATTAATTGATTAATATTATTAAAGACTGTCTAATCAGATTTTTAAACACAAGCCTGCTAGCTGGTGTATGATTCATTCATTCATTCATTTTCTTACCAGAAGGCAGGGGTACACCATGGACGGGTCGCCAGTCCATCTGAGGGCAACACATAGAGAAACAACCATTCACACACACATTCACTCCTATGGACAATTTACAATCACCAATCCACCTAATCTGCATGTTTTTGGACTGTGGGAGGAAGCCAGAACACCCAGAGGAAACCCACGCAAGTGCAGGGAGAACATGCAAACTCCGCACAGAAAGATCCCGGCCCGGGATTCGAACCCGGGACCTTCTTGCTGTAAGGCGACTGTGCTATCGACTACGCCACAGCGCCGCCGCTGATTTTTTGTAATCCTTTAAATTTTTGATGTCCAGATCTGATCATGTGATCGGAAATGGGGCCTGAGCATGGGGTTTCAGACTCGATTGTAATCGGACGTTACCTCCTGATCAGGACTCTGATATAAATGTATATATATTCTCATTATTTTTTAACACATCTATAGTTATGCGGTGGCACAGAGTTAGACCTCTTGACTCCACACAGAAACAGCAATGCGTGCGGCATGACATCACTTTGTTGCAGAGACGCTATTGGTTAAATGCTGGCAAAGTAGAACACTGAAGCAGCTTGAAGCATTTTTCTTATGTATTATAGAAGTATCGGATTGGGACTTGCTATCGGTAGATACTCAAAATCAAATGAATCGGACTAGAGAGCAAAAACCTGATCGGGACATCCCTAATTTAAATGATTGAGTTTCAGCCCAGTTCTGTTAGTGAAACGCGTCTGTTAAAGAATGATTTTTCGCCTACAATGGCTGACAACGAAGGGAAAATTTACTTTGTCTTGGACATCCTTGTTTTTTCCAAAAAGGTTAGACATTATGTGGAGAGTTCATTTAACCTCGAAGATAACTAGCTTGTCTGTCCCCAGAAATTAGTGTTTCCACCACATCTAGGCCAGTGCCACCGACTGACCGGTAACACTGATTTCAGCCTTTAAATCTTTTAATATTTGATTACATTATTGTTATGTTTTGTCATGTTTTTAGATAAATATTGATTCTGAAGTGATCCAGATGATGTACATGGTACAGTTGTAGTACTAATGTAGAGGTTTCCTATGCGAAGCATCTCTGTTTAATATTGTTGGTTTCTGTAAATTTAACATGATATTGGTGGTATTAAGTGGTGGTATGAAGAGGTATATACTTTGTGTAATTCTTCTCCGAAGGCCCAGGTACAAAATGCACTGCCCACCACTGATATATATATGTATGTAGCTACCTCATCTCCATCTCTCCCTCTGGAGTAAGAGAGGGAGGATTGTGGTGCTTGGACACACCAAGGACAGCCAGCATGTGCTTCTTTCACAGAACAAAGCCAGCTGCAATTACTTCAGGAAGGGCCTCTATTCATTTTCTTCCAGGATACTGTAATTTCATGACTTCCACACCATAGAGGGTCTCTTTTCTTATTTCCTCCCACAAAAGCAATAAACTGCTGCTCCTCCAGGCAAAATTGCCTGTGCACAAGCACTACTAGAGCTCCTGACTGACACATGCTCACCTAAAAAATTACTCCTCCATCCACCGAGCCCACCGCCTCCAAGGGGGACTCCATTCCGCTATTAAGTCAAAAATAAGACAGCGGGAGAACACGATAGGGAGGGAATGTAATAGAGTGATAAAGCGAAAGAGAGAGGGATGGAGGTAGAGGGGGAAATGAGAGGGCTGAGTTGAGTAAAAAAATAATAGAGAAAGGTGAGTGTGTGAGAGGAAGAAAGAAAGAGTTCTTAAGCATGGAGCAGTGGTTTCTGACAGGAGATCAGGCTCACTGTTAGTAGAGGGCCTGGGGCTATAGCTTTGGCCTCCTTTGAACACAGATCACACTGTGAGATCCACAGCACGGCACAGTACACACACTGTTATCAAGCACTATCAAAGCTGGTGACACTTTTGTATTTCGATCTGCTGAAAAGAATGAAAGGAAAAGCTGTTGAACTCCAATGTTGCTTCTCTAAGACCGGAGTCATTACACGGATGATGCCAATAACTCATTTCACACCTAATAAACAATATTCTTTTCCGATACTACTATTTCTGTGCCCCATTAGACATCCGTAAGAGTATGTTTGCTATTTTGATATTTTCGAGACCATCAGGCACAAATAATCAGGCAAGGAAGAGAGACCAAGCAAATTAATAGGATGCCACAGTGTGTAGCTAAGCCTCTTATTTTCACTTCAAATGAGGATCCAAATTGACTTACATTTGAAATCTAATTATTAGCTTGAACCCTCTAAAAGTCTCGCGGAAAGTGCCTGCAACATTCCATTTATTATTATAAAACTCAACCGACGGCAAGCTTAAAACAAATTGTATATTTAGCGTCTGGTAATGGGATTAAATTCCTGAAAATGGAGGGTGCGTCTCTCCTGCAAACAGCTTCCAACGTTCACAACTTCATTACGGTTCCCTACTTATTTCTGCTTCCAGGCTCTGTGTTTACACTCGATTTCACTCCTCCGCCTCCCCCTTACAATCGCTCCTCTCAGCTATTCAACAGCTTGTGCTCAAATCCTGATCCAGGAATCTTAGACAATCATAAATAATAAAAGATTACACCAATCTTCTGGTAGTTTGCCAGAAGCAATGAGCACACAGCGAAATAATTGTTAGCCATCTGTGCGCCAGATTGGTAAGAGAAGAGGGTAAACAAAGAGCTCGTGTACCTGCTACAGTGATCGCACTCAAACGAGCCAAGCACTGAAATCTTTGTGACGTGGGCGGGTGTGATTGGATGCCATCTCTTGTAACACCTTTTTTCCCCTTTCGGCTATAAAACGATAGAGTGTCAAATCAAGTGTTCCTTTTCTTTTATATTCTTGTTGTTATACGAAATGTAGATGCTGGGATGTAGCGCCTGGGCCAGTGAGCACTGTAGAAGTATTGGTTGTGGGGTAATTAGACTGGCAAATAATTGCATTTGCATCTGACACAGTTCATGTTCCAAAGAGGGAAATTATGTCATGAGTACTAGGGTTCTCGGTAGTCACATGAATTCTTCAAGCCTGCTTTTACTGGGCAGCCACTGTCATGCATGGGTGCATATCCCTCCAGGCCTAGCCCTGCAGTGTTCATTAACTATAGACTCATAGCAACACGCCTGTAAAACCATTTGTCTCTCCGAATCATTCAAACATAATATTCTGGCACTGGAGAGAAATTGATGCTGGCAGCAATAAAAACTATATAGATGTGTGTGGGAGGACTGGTGGGTGCAATGAATAAATGGACTAGATAAACTGGAACAGGTTTCCTCCACTGTGCACTCTTGCTCTCTTTCTTTCTTTCTCTTTCTTTCTTTCTTTCTTTCTTTCTCTCTCTCTCTCTCTCTCTCACTCGCTCACTCTCACTCTCTGGACATAGCTCCAAATATATTTTCAACTCCACTGAGCAGTTCGGATTGGAGAAAGTGAGAGGGTGTTAGGTGTAGGTTGTACAATCTCCCTTAGCCCTCTGCATTATCTGAAGTGTGAAGAGACAAATTATACCATATTATCGGACATGTTACGGAGCTTCGCCGGCTGTTATCCACTTGCACTGGCGTTAACCCTCACCATGTTGACATTTATTGACAAGATAACACTGCAATAGCCATGTGTAAATTTCAGCAACAAACCGACCTCTTTCAGTATCCGGTGGCGATCTGACTGCAGCCCCTAAAAGCACAAATATTGTCTTTCACTCAGAGTAAAAAATACTTTTTATTTTTTTTCTCCACCCAAAGCTGTTGTTGCTTACAGAGTTCCGTATCTTAATCTCAGTGGGAAGAGAAAAATTACCTTCTTGTTTAGACCGTAGGGAGGAAAAGTAATAGAGAGAGAGAGAGAGAGAGCAACGTGCAGAGGAGAGGAGGCAGCACTAATGAGCTGTGTTTATGTGCCGAACTCTTCTCTTGATGGCGGTTAATGAAGCTGAGTACAGTCAGTGGAGGGATGGGGCCATGCTATCAGTAATTAAAATCCCCTCATTAGCAGAGTTTAGAGAGGCGTGAGGAGATGCAGAAGAGCCTAGAGCTGGCAAACGCAGGCAGGTGCAGCAGCTGTGCCCTTTTCAAAGTGTGTGTTTGTGCATGTGTGTGTGTATGTGTGTGTATGTGTGGGAGGGAGTTTGAGCATTTGGGCCAGTGTTTCCATTCACCAAGAAAGTCCTGAGTTTGCATTATTTTTCTACCCTAAAGTAACTCTGAGCTTTGATAATGTATCATAACATCCGCAGCATTACAGCGGCGCTGGCAAATCTGCCTGCTTTGAGTCGGGGGCTCGTTTATCATCAGAGAGCAATGTGTCTGCGTTCTATTATATGGAGGAAGTTTAACTCCATCTGAGGAATTCGTGTGTATAACGGACTAATATTCCACTTAATCCTGCTGATTTAAAAGAAAAGTTCAAAGGTTCAACTTCTATAAAGCAGTTGAAGGCTATGACATGCCAGATAATAAATCACAGCCTTGGAGTAAGATCTCTGCAGTAAAGTATGTCTTATGCTGAGCTACTGGGCATGAGCATCATCGACTTCACTTTGATGATCATATCTGCTGGGTATATTTGAAAGGATGAAAAAACACACCAGTATTTAAACATTTGTTTATGTCGTTCCGTAAATAAATGTTTATTGACATTTCCAAGGCAGAAGAAACACTTTAATAAACGATGGTGGGTGTATTGGGAGGAGTGTGAAATAACTCACGCCTGCTTAACTGTGAGCGTTTTAATCAGATGGAGGACAGTTGCTTGTTAGAGGCAATTATCTCATCTTGCTTAGAAGAAAAAAAGCGTGTGAGGCTTTGCAAGGAAGTCTGCGCCCAAAACTAGGCAGCTTAGTCACCATAACCGCCAGCCTGGTTCTAGAGTTAGCTCCTCACTACCGAAACCGCTGCAGCTTTAGGCTGTGTAGTCTGCTAGTTTCCGTTGTGCCAAGAGCCAGCCATTAACAACAGGAGGCCTGTCAGAGAATAAAAAGAGGCAATTTTCTTGTCCAAGACTGTAATTGTGGCTTTCATGTGATGTTTTTCTCCCTCTCCAGCTACTGACCTCGGGTAGTGCAGACTCTGGTAGGGAGCTGGCGGACTTACACTTTGGGCGGCTGTGGTGTGGTTTGCGTGCAATGTCTATGGCTGGGCAATTGATTCAACTTGAATACATGCGGCATCTTAACAGTCCCTCAGGCTTGTACAGAGCCAGAATCGTTAAAAAAAAGGATGCATACTTGCAGTCTGCATAACCAGACTGGGATTTTAAGTATATCCTCACCCTTAATCATGGATAATTCGTCTTGGTTTTTAGAATGGCACCAATCTGTTCAAACAGGGCTGAGAATAAAGCTATGCTAATACTGACAGGAGGGAACATAAGGTGGCAATTACTCAGTTATCCAAATGTCGAATGCTGCTAGCGCTCTTTCCAAAACATGTGGCAGATGTTCTTCTTAGTCCTCTAAGGTACAGTCCAGAGTGGAAACGGGAAAAGATGAAGGATGAAGTGTAGTTGTTTGTGCTGTCTATCACACAGTGAAATAGCACACTTTCGGGTGAGGAACTATTTGTCCATTATCTCTCTCTTTCTCTCTCTCTCTCTCTCTCTCTCTCTCTCTCTGTCTTTTTTTCTGCAAGTCTTACTATCTTACAGACTGTTCTGTTACACAAAAAGGAAAGAGATGGTTTTTGGTCCTATCCTCCACTGTCTAGATTACTTCTGATGATTGAGTAAAGCATAATGCTAAAACAAGTGCACTTCCATCTCTGTATTCTCTCAGACACTGGAATTAACTATGGAGTATCTAATAAAGTGCAGTGCATCAGGTCTGTGCTACATCTGATCCTGAATGGTCAAATGGAGTGCTCCAATTATTTCATTTGCATCCAAGGAGCAAACCATTGTCGTGCTTGTACCAAGTGCTGGTTAGATACTAGATATTTAGGTGATATGTGTGTGCATGCTTACGTGTGTGTGTTTGTGTGTGTGTGTGTATGTGTGTGCTACGCATTCAAGGGTGGGCCTTTAAGGTATATAGCCTTATTATAAAAAGGTCATCAGTGGGGAAAAACATCAGTCTGTGGGTATACAGTGCTGTTCAGAATGCACACACACACACACACACACACACACACACACACACACACACACACACACACACACACACACACACATTCGTATGTGGTATGTATTGGTCTCCAGCCTGTCTTGGCACTGCTGTTACTTGGCTAAGCCTCCAATCCCACCCAACTTGGGAAGAGCTGAGGTCGAAGCTGGCGGCCAACATCCGAACCATGTGACCACAGACAGTGTGTACAGTATGTGTGTTTGTATGTGTGTGTTTGGGTGCATTTGGCAACAAAACTTATTACAGACTCTGTATCATGTTTAAATTTGAGGCCTTTATGAAACATATCCCATTATGTTTCTTTTTATGTTTCGTCGGTATTTTACAGTTCCATACGAACTGTAAAACTGGAAATCTAAACATAGAGCTGAATGCAAAAGTTTTCATCCCCTTTGGTTAGATCAATCATCATTAGCTTGCCTCTTGTAAAACTGAACTACTCTTCATCCCAGCTGACTCACCCCAGGTCAAGATCTGTCAATCACCTTGGACAGTTCCACAATATCCCCTTCAACTATTGCTTGCAACCTTGGGGTATGGGCAATATATTATTTTTTCCCTTCACATATTGCAAACGTAGCAGGATCCTGCAGATTTGTTCTTCACAACATCAGCAGGATACAACCACTTATATCCACTTAGACCGCTCAGTTATCTGTACAGTCTCTTACAATTATTTCTAAACTTGACTACTGTAACTTCTAACAGGTCTACCTATGAGTGCGATCTGTCCGCTGCAGATGATTCAGAATGCAGCTGCACATATCATTTTCAATTTTATTCAAAAACTGTATTTTGTTATTGTATTTGTATCAGTATTTTGTATACACAACACATCACATACAATTAACAGTCAACACGACAAATTACAATCAATTTTAGCACAATGTAAGGAAAATAGACAAAACAAACGTTTTACAGGCTTGAAGGACATACAAAATATTAACATAGACAGAAGAGGGGGGGAGGTGGAGAAAAAATGGTTATATACCATATAAATGGTATTGAGGTTGTAAGATACTGATACAGTTCAGTGCATGAAAGGATTCCGGCCAAACGAACTTGTACAGCCTAACTAAACGGAGAACCACAGATGGAGGCAACTGAGTGATTGGTTAGCATCCAATCTGGAGGACAGCATCAATTTAGAATCACCAATCAACCTAATGTACATGCTTTCGAACCCAGGACCTTCTTGCTCTGAGGTGCTAACCATCACGCCACTGTGCCACCCCTACTCGACTAACTTAAATGTTTAGTCAACAATTGACAAAAAATGTATACACCACTAAATAAACATTAACTGTAATAGTGCCACTGCAGGAATTGTGTTGAACAAACTTGTCAGATTACATAATCTGAGCCATGCTGCAGGGTGGCCACCTTGTCTCTGGTTGATGATGTCATAGATTCTTATGCTGTCCCTGAGGCTGTGATATATGACTTAATCTGGAGCTGTCTCCTTGTCCTCCAGGTCTCTGTGTCCCTGGGGACTTGCTAATGGGACAGCAGACAGCAGCAGCACAGCAGCCTGTCTTCTCCATCAGCTTACTGTTCATCCAACTAAAATAAGCCTTGGCCCTGTAAGAAGCCCCACTAACTAAGTGTACATGTACAAGTACACCTACATACACACTTACTATCCAGTCACACACATTAGGCAAACGTGATGATCTAGTCTGCAATAAGCTATATGCATCTAAATACCAATAGATAAATACAATAATGATTTTTACATTTGGAACATGCACTAAGCTACTCTCTATTTATTAGCACAATAATGATCCTCACTAATCTTAACGTACGTGGCTTCCAGACACATTGTTAACACTTCCTAATGGAAGCAGGAGCTTGGAGAATACTTATTGACCCATTTTTCCTTGGATGTGCTCAGCAAAGCAATTTGTCCTAGCGAAGTCAAACTGATAGGTGGCGGGATGAATGGATTAAGGCAAGCGGTAGTAGGTGCTCCGTGCCACAAGGCTCTAAATCACCAGATTATTAGTTTCGTGGGTGAAGCCCCCGAGAAAATAATTGCTAATGTTCCCAGAGTAACCAAGGGAAATGAAGGTAATGGAGCAATTTATAAACTCTGATTGGTATACATGGAAAACTTCCAGGCCATCTCCTTTGTTATTTTACTGCTCTCGATAAAAGGTGCCCTGGGGCGGCTAGGAGACCGTGGCCAGCCGTTAAAATCAATACCAGCGCTATGTCACTGTTGTTATTTTCCTTCTGTTATTTTTAGTGGCAGGGACAATGAGGAAGCCCTGTGCTGTAAATCGATGACATATAAAAAGGATAAAGAAGGCAGCACCATCATAAAGCAGCCATAATTCATTCTTTGGCCTCATTCATTCTTCAAGGAAAAAAAAAGATTTATTTAGGGTCACAAAAAAATTCCATATTTTTCCTACCAACACATTAGTAGTTTTGTCCTACTAACCTTTACCAACACCAAAGATACAAAGAAAACTCTATAGAACATGCTACGTATGTATAAAGGTCTTCAAGAAAAAAAACTGGATTGATGTAAAGCTTATATAGGTAAACCTATACACTCAATATGTGATCTATTCTTTTTACTTCTTATCCAACAAAAGTGTTGCAGAAAGCCAGAAGCCAGACTCATGGGACTCTGATAACAAGGCAGAAGGACATAGATACAGTACCTGGAAGGGCACAATTCTAGACCATAGGCAATTTACCAAGTAATTAGGGGAAGAAACCTTACAAAGCTAACCAGAAAAAAACACAGAGGCACAGAAAGTACATGATGAAACTGCAGACACAGGGCATAATCAGGAATGAAACCCACAATTATAGCGTTATAGATCAATTAGTTTTAGCACTAAGTGCCCAACTTATTCACCAATGATACAATCACCCAATCATGTGGCAGATGTGGAATGAATTGAATTGTACAGATATTTTATAAAATAAGTCTGAAGTAAATCTAAGGAAAGAAAATGACTTAACTAACCAGAATATCTGAAAACGTGAGGATAGATTGGGCACAGACTCATTAAAACCAATAGGCGAATATTGGAAAAGCATTTATTTCTATTCAATCTTGATGTATTTACTAAAATATAGATGGTACGGTCAGCATTTTGTGTCAACTAGTTGAATTCATGACCCAATTGACCTTCTGTCAACAGCCTAAGCTGCTGCCAGCATTGCAATGATGTGCCGAATGTTTTTTTTGGCACACACTCAGACCTTTAATACCAGGCGAGCGTCTGAATACCGTACCTATCTCAGTATTGTTGCTGACATTGTGTATCTCTTTATAGCCACCGTCACTGTGCTCATAATGGCTACTTCTAACATGATAATGTTACAAAGCACAAGTCAGATCAAACTGGTTCCAAGAGCATAATGATGAGTACAATGTTCCCATATGTCCTTTCCACTCATCAGATCAGAAACCAATAAAGCACCTAAAAGATGTGGTAGGATGAAATATTTGCTAAATAAATGTGCAGTCAAGAGAATCTGCAGCAATTGTCACATCAACATGATATGAAACAATGTTTGCAACACTCTGTGGAATGTATGAGTACAGGAAGTAATTCACATGAAAACAATAATACACTATAGGATTGACTACAGTATGAAGATGTGGTGAAGTGAAGTTCGCTGTAGTATATTAGAGTTTTCACTATATCACAACACATTCATTCATTCATCTAACCAGCTTATTCCCTATTTCTGGGGCACAAAGGTCTGCTGGAATCTATCCCAGTGCACATACCAGTCTATAGATAGGTCACCAGTCTATAGATGAACAACCAGAATCACAATCACTCCAACGGCAATTTAGAATGTAATTTACATGTATTTAGAATGTGTGAGGAAACCGGAGTACCCGGGAAAAAAAAAACCCAAGCAAGTGCAGGGAGAACATGCAAACTCTACAGAAAAAACCTGGACCTTCTTGATGTGGGATATAGTATTAACTATAGCAAATTTCGCACCTGCAGTAAATCCTTTACTATTTCATGAGAAGACTGTGGTAAACTCATTTATTGATTTATCTTACCCACTTATTGCCTAATTTGGGGTCACATGGGCCTTTTGGAGTCTATTCCAGTGCACATAGGGCAATTTAGAATAACCAATCAACCTAATGTACATGTTTTTGGATTATCGGAGGAAACCAAGGCAAGCGCCGGGAGAACAAGAAAACTTTGCACAGAAAGAACCCCGGCCCTAGAATCGAACCCGGGACCTTCTTGATGTGAGGAAACTGTACCCTATAAAAGTGCTTACTTTACAGTATTTAGTGTCTTACAGTATTTCCACTTTAATTTATTTACTATACCATAGAAAGAGCTGTATTGAATTGATCAACAATATTTTAAGAGTTCTTCTTGCCCGCTAATTCCCTAATTCGGGGTCACAGAGGTCTGCTGGTGACTATCTCAGCTCACATAGGGCGAGAGGCGGGAGTAAACCCAGGACAGTTTGCCAGTCCATCACAGGACTATTTTAAGAAACAGCGTTCCTAATTGGGAACAAAGTGTTCTAGTGTACATTTCTAATGGACATCAATGTCCTATAAATTGTTCAGGTTAAACCAACACACAGTTATTTTATTTTACCTTAATATAATTACTCAAAAATTCTTTCAGTGGTAGAACATTTTTTCAATATGTCCAGTACTTTTGAGTATATATTTTATTAGGCTGTGTTCAGATTGTTCATTGGTTGCACAATTTATAACTGGTGGTCTCTGTTATGAGTTTTCTATAGCTAGCATGCTGGGCCTTTTCACAACTGTAAACTGTAAGGACTATGTCTTCGGAGGACCACCCGCAGAGGGCGCCCTCGCCCGAGTTCTAGGCTTTCACTTCCTCTGT
>JAOTRA010000029.1:12719743-12732440 GCA_026260255.1 Pseudolaguvia tuberculata
GATGGATGGATGGATGGATGGATGGATGGATGGATGGATGGATGGATGGATGGATGGATGGATGGATGGATGGATAACTTAAAAGGTGAGAAATTAATAAAATGGCAATAAACTTGTCATCATAAAAACTTGCACAGCTTGATTTGAACTATCTGACAAACTGACCCAAATATCTCATCCTAATGACTGATTTTACAATTATAATCATTGATCCTAATTGTTCAACAACACCAATCACATAATACATTAACAAAATGTATTAAAACATGTATTAGACATGTATTATAATAATACCTCACCAAAAAGTCATTCAAATGAAAGAAGAGAGATTGTATTTTTATTGACCCTACTCATCTAATCTTCTGTAATTCATTTGGGGTAACAGATGTTCCAATTAAATTACACATTTCCTAATAAATAGTCTAATCAGGTTTCTATCTTCCTTTTAAGGGGATTATTAAGGAAACTGAATTATGAGGAAAGATGCTGCAATGAAATCATTCATCTTAATTTCTGGACACTTCTTAGTAAAGTTAAGCTGACAAATGTGGCACCTGTAAAGCAGATTTATCAAAGCAAAGTAGGAAATGATGAAAGCACATGCTTGGGTCTGTTACACAGCAGAAGGAACACTTGCAAACTCTAACACAATTCACATTAATAATCTCAGCAATGTTTGATTGTGTCTGCTTGAGAGCCAGTGCAACAAGTACATAATTATCAGACTAATTAGGCTGCCAAATCACAAGGCACACTGCAAGAGCACTTTCGGAATAGTGAGTGCACGAGTCATAAGCATCTGCTGTAAGCTTATTAATCATTGAGCAGCCAATTAGTGCACTGTTGCCGTTTGCAGTGGATATGTAAATAAATTTCTGGGTTAATTTCTTCCTCTAATAATGAAGGGAACATTATGAAAATTACCCATGCTGTTGTGTAATTGATCTACGTTGCTAATGGGGTAGCGGCAGATAGATGTTTTTGTTAGGCCACAGCAAAATATTTTAACGTACAGCAATTGAAATTGGCAACTCCATCGTGGCTACAAATAGAACAACGACATATTGTGGTTCCACATATTGATGGCTGACAATGTGAAGCATTTGGCACATAATTGATTAAAAGCTTTTAGGGAAAGAGATATCATTCCATTAACAAATTATCGTTCCATTCAAAGTGAAAACAAGTTAAATGTGAAGTCATTCTTCTGTAAATGAAAATCCTTTTTCAGGCTAGCAGTGATTTGCTCTTGTTTAAGCTACACAGAAGTCAACACTTATCTCAGATGGAACCACGTAAACATGGTTGGGCATCCATGTATGCATGTACATATCCATATTCCTGTATGTCAGCTGATCATGTGGCAGAAGTGTTCGATTATAAAATCGGTATAAATGAGTGTTGGATTTACACTTAATCCGTCAGAAAGTGTACAAAATGTAATGTCAGTAATATTGACCATGGTAGGAATGTTGGTGCCAAACAGGCTGCTTTGACTATTTCAGAAACTGCTGATCTACCGGAATCTTTTCATATATAAAAATTCACTGAAAATGGTGCAATAAAGGAACTACATTCACAGAAAAAACAGGATGCATGAACCATCAGATATCACATATAAACATTAATCAGTCCAGCAGGCTCACTTTATGTATGAAGACCAAAGTTCACTCTTTATTATTACACCAGTGACGTGCGGTGAGGTTTATGTCTGGTGAGGCACTGACATCATCACAGTCAGATTTACAAATCTATGAACCCTACAGAGTAGCTTATTCAACACTTGATTGGCAACATTTAACGTGTTTTGTTTAAAATTTCATATCAGCATTGTTTGCATATGCAAACTGTAGCATAAAAAAAAAGAAAAATACATTATCGTCTTACCTTTACTGATAAATGAAAGTTTAGAGAATTCTTTCAGTTTAAATATGTAATCCTTCATTTTGAAATAAGGTCAAGCAACGAGAAAAAATTACTGGAAGCTGCTCTGGACTTGCCTGTTTACTGTAAACCGCTAATGCTATCATTAATTCTATTGTTTGGCAGCCAAGGAATTGCAAGAAGAATCTCTGGGATCACTATCGCCCCTTGCCATGAGGCAGGAGAACTGCGGGCCTTATTTTGAAGTTTTATGACCGCTCAGCACAAGAATATGTTACACACATACAGTTGTTGGTAATAAAAAATAAACACTGAGCATTATATGCACCATCTGTACTAATTAAATTTAATACATATAGTAAAAGTTTTGGAATATTTTAATAGCGACATGCAGAGAGACAGCAAAATGGTCTCCCTGCATAGCACCAGCACATCATAGCGATTGCGAAATCCACGGTGAGGCTCAGCACTCGTCACTTCTTAGTATTAAAAGAATAAATGTGAAAATTAAGCAAACTTCAAGACTGAATAAATAATAACCATTTAATTAATTTTTAATTGTATATTTCCATGATAACAGGTGAGGCTGTGCCTCCCCTGCCTGCATGTCACTGTATTACACATCATGTTTGAGTTTAAATAAAAACTGAAAATGAAAATCCATGGTTGTAAAATTTTTTACATTATGATTAACTCCTCCCAAAACACAGCTACACCAGACACATTCCTGTCAGCTTATCTCCATGTTTCCCTGAAGAAGATCTCAACATTGACGTAATGCTCCTGAATTATTTTTATGGTTGTTAGAATGTGTAGTTTTTGGGTAAATACTTGTGGAATGTATGCATCAAGTTAGATTTTCAGATTGTTGTCTTTGTTGTAATTTTAAAACATTGAATCAGAATTCTAGTCAAAATAACATGTGCACCCTCCACATTACATGAAGACATTGCTCATTTCAAATGGTCACTTATAGGAGATATACTTATATATTGATATCAGGTATTTGAGGGAACACAACAAAATGTGGAGTGACTTCCATTTGATCTTTTTTGTACAACTGAGTAATTGGGGGTTAAGGGCCTTGCTCAAGGACCCACAGTGTTTGCTTGGTGGAAGTGGGAATTGAACCCCCAGTCTACCACTTCTCCACTTATTTATCATCATTGTTAGATTAAACTTTTTTTTTACTTCGGCTGCTCCGATTAAGGGTTGTGATCACCCCTTGATCCGCACATTTGGCATAGCTGGTTTTTTAACCTGGTTGCCCTTCCTAAAGCAACCTCCCATTTATCTGGACCCGGGAATCAAACCCGGGACCTTCTTGTTGTGAGGCAACAGTGCTAATCACTTGAGTGCCGAAGGGTGGCCTGGAATTAGTTAATTTTTTATTAATTCTAATTCATACAAATATGACTAGATGATTACTATTTATGTAAAATTTTACAGTGTCTGTAAGGAAGTAGACTAGGCCATGCCCCCTCCCTTAGCGTCGTCGTCCTGGAAACCAAATGGCTCCAGGATGACGACGCATTATAAGAAGGCGACGCATCGGTATGCGCGTTGCGAGTTATTGTGTTTTGTGAATGGACTGTTTACGTGACGAGCTTTTTACGAGGAATTTGAATAAGGACGTGGATTACGCTGACGCTGAAGTATGTGGTGCCTTTTTGTTACATCGTTAGGTTAATACCTCGTAAATATTAATTAGCAGCTACCCTCCATTTTTGTTTACTCGTGTTTGCTTTCACTTTGTGTTTTGCGGTGTTTTATAATAAACAGTACTTGCATTATGGATCCGCTTTCCTATTAGTCCCTCACAGAATAACTCGCCTAACAAGGATCCAGTGGTACACGCTCAGTGGGGCTTCCTCTCGGCATTAGCACCCACGCTAGCCCCACTGCTAGAAATTTAATGGCAATCCAGTTACGTTTACTCCGTTTGTTGCGTAATGCCGGAATTATTTTTTGTGTTTCCTGCACGTTGTCCCCACGTCCCACAAGAAGTGCGCGTTTGTGTTTTTATGACGGAAAATCACTAAACACGGTGTCCGCGGTTTGGGACATAAATCCACGCCTTAGCACATGCTGGATACGAGCTGGGGCTCCTTAAGCGAGCTGGATTATCCGGTCCGTCGAAAAGTCACCCTCGGCTACGGAAGGACAGACAGGAGTCCTCGTCATTGTCTTTGCTGGCTCCTGAGATTGGGTCTTCATCTCTACCAGAGCCCTCTGCGTCTGCTTCACCAGAGCCCTCAGCGCCTGCAGCAGAGCCTTTGTCTTAACCAGTCTTTGAACTTTCGTCTTTGCAGGTCCCTTTAGAGTCCCCTTTGGTCCCTTCCGAGTCCCCTTTGGTCCCTTCCGAGTCCCCTTTGGTCCCTTCTGTGTCCCCTTTGGTCCCTTCAGAGTCCCCTTTGGTCCCTTCAGAGTCCCCTTTGTTCCCTTCAGAGTCCCCTTTGGTCCTTTCAGAGTTCCCATTGGTCCCTTCAAAGTCCCCGTTGGTCCCTTCAGAGTCCCTCTCGGCCCCACCTTTAGAGTCCCCTATGGTCCCACCTTCAGAGTCCCCTTCGGTCCCTGTCAAGTCCCCTTCGGTCCCTGTCGAGTTCCCTTCGGTCCCTGTCGAGTTCCCTTCGGTCCCTATCGTGACCCTTTCGGTTCCTGTCGAGTTCCCTTTGGTCCCTGTCAAGTTCCCTTTGATCCCTGTCGAGGTCCCTTCGGTCCCTGTTGAGTTCTCTTCGGTCCCTATTGTGTCCCTTTCAGTCCCTATTGAGTTCCCTTCGGTCCCAAGCGAGTTCCCTTCAGACCCTATTGTGTCCCTTTCGGTTCCAAGCAAGTTTTCTTCGGTCCCTGTCGAGTTACCTTCGGTCCCTGTCAAGTCCCATGTTGAGGTCCCTTTCAAGTCCTCGTTGAGGTCCCTTTCGAGTCCCCGGTTAAGGTCCCTTTGGGCCCCTTTGAGTCCCCTATTGAGGTCCCTTTTGAGTCCCCTATCAAGGTCCTTGTCAAGTCCCCTATTAAGGTCCCTTTGGTCCCTTTCGAGTCCCCTATTGAGATCCCTTTCAAGTCCCCTATTGAGATCCCTTTTGAGTCCCCTATTGAGGTCCCTTTGGTCCCCTTCGAGTCCCCTATTGAGGTCCCTTTGGTCTCCCTCGAGTCCCCTATGGAGGTCCCTTCGGTCCCCTTCAAGTCCCCTATGGAGGTCCCTTCGGTCCCCTTCGAGTCCCCTATGGAGGTCCCTTCGGTCCCCTTTGAGTCCCCTATGGAAGTCCCTTTGGTCCCCTTCGAGTCCCCTATGGAGGTCCCTTCAGTCCCCTTCGAGTCCACTATTGAGATCCCTTTCGAGTCCTCTATTGAGATCCCTTTTGAGTCCCCTATTGAGATCCCTTTCAAGTCCCCTATTGAGATCCCTTTTGAGTCCCCTATTGAGGTCCCTTTGGTCCCCTTCGAGTCCCCTATTGAGGTCCCTTTGGTCTCCCTCGAGTCCCCTATGGAGGTCCCTTCGGTCCCCTTCAAGTCCCCTATGGAGGTCCCTTCGGTCCCCTTCGAGTCCCCTATGGAGGTCCCTTCGGTCCCCTTTGAGTCCCCTATGGAAGTCCCTTTGGTCCCCTTCGAGTCCCCTATGGAGGTCCCTTCAGTCCCCTTCGAGTCCACTATTGAGATCCCTTTCGAGTCCTCTATTGAGATCCCTTTTGAGTCCCCTATGGAGGTCCCTTTGGTCGCGTCAAGTCCCCTATGGAGGTCCCTTCGGTCCTCTTCCCAGCACAATCAAGTTGCCACTGTAAAGCCCCCCAGGTCCACCAATTTAATAAATCTACTTCCAGTGTTAATTAGTATATTTTAAAATAGATTTTGGTTTAAGTTAAATATCTTAATATCAAATATACATTTTCTGAGCATCACATATACAACTTTAATTTCATGTATTTGACCTATAAAAAGATTTATTTTTTACTTTAGGAGTGGTAAAAAGTTATGTGTGAAATATGTTTTTGTATAAATGCTGGTGTATCGAGTTTTGTTGCAGATTCTGTGTGTTCTTTTACAGTATAAACACAACTTGCTTATCTTTTACTGCCTACCTTTAGTATGATAATGATTATGCGCCTATTAAAAAACAAAGCACTTCTCGAACATGTCTCATGAACATGTGGCTCAAATGATTAAACCTCTGGGTATTCAATTTGCCAAGCTGCCACCATTGGGGCTGTGATACCTCTCACTGCTCCAGGGTTGCTGCATCATGACTGTCCTTCCACACTAACGTGAGGAAACCAATTTTACTGTGCTGTGATGTATAAGTAATAAATAAAGCTTTCCATGATTTATAATGAGTTTAGCATTTTTATTGGCTTTTATTGGTTGGTCACTGCATTGTCTCTGAATGCAGTAAAACACTTGGGGTTGTTGGAGAACAAAATAGGAAGTTGAGGAGCTGCCCTGCTACCTCTGCCAGCAGCGTAGCTTTGGTGTGTAAGTGGGTTCAGAGTAGCTACAGAATTCAATTCTGTTTTCATCCGCACAATTCAACAGAATTCTCCACTTCTACATGGCCCCGGATAGGGTCCAGTCATAGAACTGGAGGTAACGATTTTCCTGGAAAAAGGAGTGACACAGAAGATTCCAGCTCACCGAGTACAGTCTGACTTTTACAGATGATACTTTATAGTTCTCAAGAAGGATAGGGTGTTGCATCTGATTCTAGATCTATGTTCGTTAAATTGGGCTAGCAGACAGCGTCAGTTCAAAATGCGTCAGGCAGATCACATCACAAATCAAATCCAAGATCTGGTTTATTACAATAAACTTCATGGACACATACTATCCAGTCTTTCTTAGCAAAGGAAGATCCTATGTTTTAATTTTTGGAAAGAAGCGTTCCAGTACAGAGTTCTTTCTTTTGGTATTTCCCTGTCACCTTGTACATTCATGATGTGTATGGATGCTGTATTGGCGTCTGTGTGACTCCAGGTTATCCACATTTTAAATCAAATAGATGACTATCTAATATTAGCTTGGTCACGTCTAAAAGCAATTCAGTATCCAGATGTTGTTCTCGTTCATATGCAAAGGCTATGGCTAAAGGCCTTTGCACACTGCACCCGAAATTTAAATAAAACATCACATTGTTTGAGTCACATTTACACACAACCTCCAACACATTTCACTTTCATAGTCAAATTTCAAACCAGTTTTGATCTTTTCCCATAGGAATTAGTTGCCTTTTGTTTTAATGGTTCTCCAGTGTCACTACAGGAGTATCAAACTGAGCCACTGACATCCTGAAATAAATATATAATAAATAAAACTTAAGGCTCCAAGCCAAGAAGAGCATACCAGCCCCAGCTCATACTAAAAACTACCTAGGGGTCACCTGAAATTCGCTTACACAAGCCTGAGTCCACTTAACACTCATGACCATGAGTGAGTTTAGAAAGAGGAAGTCATTCACTGTCAAGCTGATTCAAAGGCTAATAGGCATCATGGCAGCAGCATCCAGAGTAATTCCTTTTAGCCTGCTGTATATGAGACCGCTGCAATGGTTGCCAAAGGTTTTTCCCCAAAGGGTAATTCAACCTGAAAAAAGAAGAAAAGAGAAAAGGTTACACAGTGTTGCCTTTGGACATATGAAGGGGCCCTGTGTGATTCTGTGTCACTACATAAAGCTTACGGCACATGTTCAGAGTCTAGGGAGGAGTCATGAGCGGCAGCTACGCCCAACGCCCGTGGAAAGAATATAATCTCTTATGGCACAAACTGTCTGAAGATGCTTGCACTGTTGCAACATTGCAACAATTTCTATCAAAGCTAGTAAGCATGGCCAATATGTTTGAATACATCAATCACCAGGGGGTCTGCAATCATGCTTTCTTTACATGTTAGCACACACAGATCCTTCCATGGCCTCAGGGAAAACTCTGTTTGCTGAGTGATCTGTACAAACCTTGGACCCTCAATCTGTGAGCATACAAGGCAGAGTCTGAGGCCCAGTCAATGGAGAATATACCCTAATTTGGTGGAACTTTCATGGAAACGATTCAGTAGAGCAGAAGTAGACCTGTTCACAGCACAAGAGATGAAACACTCTCTGCTCTAGTTTCCTGCGTTGTATCCAACGTCTCAGGCTCAGGGTACAAGTGTGGCAGAGGCTACCCTGTACGCATTTCCACCGATTACGCTGCTCCCTGGAGTACTACGCTGAGTTTGCCAGTATAAGCTTAGTTCTCAAACCAAGTATTCCTCTGGGGCACTTATTCGTTTGAGATATCTGTCAGGAGAGATCTCTTATCACAAGCATGGGGATCCTGTGCACACTGACCTGTAGTTATGGAAACTATAGGCATGGTCTGTGAGGGGTCACTGCTTCTAGCAACAGAGCTTATAAGATAAGCTTTAGTTAACTGATTGATTGGTCCAGTTCTGGAATTGCTGCAGGAACGTTTCTCCCCAGATACTTTTACACTAAAAGTAGGTTTAGGTGGCATACCTGCCTCTGGGTGGTAAATCATTGGTGACCAGATTATAAAAAGGTTAATAAAGGGACATGTCAATGCCAAGTCTTGTTCTCTCAGGGAATCAGGGTTACATAGTCACATTGTACAGAGTCTAGATTATTGAATGTGTAAATACTATAACCAAACTATATACGATAATATTATATAGTATTTCCCAGATTTCTAATTAGTAGATACTATAGTATACTGGAGTAAGATGAATGTAGTGAACAGTGAAGGTGTGAAAAAAACTAAATTAACATCAACATGGACAAATATTGTTCTTGTAGAATAATCGTTTGATCTCATATATAAGCGGCTTCAACAGCAGGCTTCAACAAGGGTGAAGTAAAAGAAAGCCAATGCCTAAGAAAGAGAGCCTATTCAAAATGTCATGTGTAAACCCTTTGATACATTTCAATCACAGAAACATGTTTTTTATTCACTCTTTTTTAGGATAAAAGAATCTGATCATAGCCTTGCAGATGTTTAGAGCAGTCGTGCAATTGGACTGCCAGTAAAGTCCAGTCTTCTCCTATTTATTTTGATAGTTTTAAAGTGTTTTAACAATATGTTGTCAGTGTCACTATTGCTCTCGGTTATTTTCTATATTCTTTTTGTGGTAAATCCTAAAGCACCCTTGCACACTCTGATTATTGCACTATTGTACCACTGTTATTTATTCCTGTTCAATTACACAATAGCGGTGTTGGTAACACACTGTCAACATCTTGATAGTCTTTTGCACATTTGCACTTCATTCATTCTCTTAAATTTGCACATCATTCCGGGCAGGAGGAAAAGAGGAAGACCAAAGAGGATGTTTATGTATGTGGTGAGGGAAGATGTGCAGGTAGTTGGGGTGAATGAGGCACATATAGAGGACAGGGTAGTGTGGAGAAGGGCGATCCTCTGTGGCACCCCCTAACGGGAGCAGCCGAAAGGAGAAGAAGATTCATATGTAACAGAACTTTTATTTATTTAACTTTACCCATATTTTATGCTCTTTATTTCTTTAAATTATTCTGTATCTCTACTTTTGGCATTCGGTGTGGACAGCAAAGTAAGAATTTCATTGTACAGGGAAACCTGTTTCCTTTACTGTACACATGACAATAAATACTAGTGGTAGCCTAGTTGTTAAAGTGTTGGACTAATATCAGAAAGACCGGGATTCAATTCCCACCTCCACCAAGCAACCACTGTGGGCCCTTGAGCAAGGCCCTTAACCCACAATTGCTCAGTTGTAAAAAAAAAAAAAAAGACCAAATGTAAATCGCTCTGAATAAGATCGTCTACCAAACTATAACTGTAACATTTTGAACCTTAAAATATGTTATGATTTTTTTCATTTAGAGTGATAGCTAAATTGAAAAAGCAAACAAAGTCTCATGTGTTTACAGCCACTTTCATTAAGAAACCACTAGGATTGAAAGATGAAGCTGAACATTATTTAAAGTTGAAAGAGAATAACGTATTTTTTATTTCTGACGGTTAAAGCCTTTCACTAACCGAAGCCAATTTACTGTGTATATAACTGCATAACCTATATAATTATAAAACATAACAAACACCCAACATTTAACATCAGATCATATAAATAAGCCAAAATCAGTGCCCAAAGCAAATGAAGTCTAGAAAGCAATTGGTTAGCAATAAATATAAACATGTTGAACACTATCTGCACACCACATGTGGACACAGTAAAAAGCAGTCCATCTGCTAGTAAAAATATAAACAAGGTTTTATGTCTGCTGCCAAAATACGCAAACAACCTGGAGCTTTGATGAAGTCTGCCAAATCCAGTGAAAATGCCCTGTATTCCACTTGTCAACAGTTTTTCTGAAGATGAACAGTTGTGACATTAGTATTCGAATAGTTGTGTAGTATTCAAAGAAAACAGATCGACCAACTACAGATGAGTATAAGTAAACAGATACGGGATTAAATCTGAAGGTTAATAGAAGGTGTAATAAACATTACGTCAACCTAACATCCTTTAATAAAATTATGTGATGAAGGAGTGAAACTAAAACAAAGTATCTATTTAAAGAAAGAAAAATGACAAAGAAATGAATGAATGGGCTTCTGCTGTGTGTGAGTGGAGATCTTCTTTTGCTGGATGTAAATAACAGTCATTTGATTTACTGTAGATTTCCTGCCATCTTAAATGTTCCTATTTTGGCCTTTTCCCTCTCATCTCTGTCAAAGCTCTACAAACAAAATTGCTTATTATTTTCTGCACCATTCTGCGTGGGAATAAACAATCTTGCACTGTGAGAAAATAGGCTTTTCTAATCCCAAAGTGGCCATAAGGTTAGCATATAACACTAAAACTGTGACCTGTTTTATAATGACCTTGGGTTAGACAGAACCTGATTTTTGAACTTGTGATTTTTGTGAGGAACAGTATGTCCTGTAGTGGAATGATTAAAAAACTGCCTTGAGCTTTACTGTCTAACAGAATATTACTTACCAAATTGTTTCAGTGATGGCAGCGGGGTGTCGTATGGATAGCACGGTCGCCTCACAACAAGAAGGTCCCGGGTTCAAATCAAATAATTTGTTCTCCCCGTGCTTGCGTTGGTTTCCTCTGGGTCCTCATGCAGATTAGGTCAATTGGTGATTCTAAATTGTCCATACGAGTGAATATGTGTGATTGGTTGTTTGTCTATGTGTTGCCCTGCGATGGATTGGTGGCCCGTCCAGGCTGTACCCTCTGCCTCTCGCCCTATGTGTGCTGGGATAGGCACCAGCAGACCCCCGTGACCCCAGATTCGGGAATAAGTGGGCAAGAAGATGAATGAATGTTTCAGTGATCAATTTGTTTTTTAATCAGTTGTTCAACCCCAATTCTGTTTCAACAGTGATAATTTGTTTTCATTTTATATTTTATTCATTAATATTAGACAAATGATCAGATGTACTGGTGTAAAAGTCAACAGTGAATTCTATTCTATTCTATTCTATTCTATTCGGACAAATGCTAGGATATATATCATCATTACCAAGGAATTCAAATCAGGCATATCCAGCAAACAAGAGATTTATTGACTTCAGATAAAATAAATGCTAAATCTTAGCCATTTCCCAAAACTCTTTCTTCTACTTAAAATGTTTCAATGTGCAATATCAAAGATTTATATCTTCACAGATTACACAACATTTATCTGGCTGCTATATTATGGTTTCACGCTTACAAAATGTGCAACCCAGGGCTTTAAAGATTTAGGTGTATTATTACTTAAAGTGCCAATAAATGACCTGATATAAGACAAGAAAACTGAATGAGAGAGAGAAGCTGTCATAAATTCATAAGTGAACATTCCACCCTGGACAGGTTGCCAGCCCTTTGCACATAGACAAACAATCACACACACTTCCTCAATCCTATGGACAATTTAGAATTACCAATCAACCTAATGTGCATGTATTTAGACTGTGGGAGGAAACCAGAGTGCACAGAGAAAAACCACGTAAGCGTCGTTAGAACATACAAAAGCCACACAGTGACCACTAGAAAAAAATTATTTTAATGAGAAATTAGATTAGATTTTATTGTCATTGAGGAAAGCGCAA
Organism: Pseudolaguvia tuberculata; assembly: GCA_026260255.1. NCBI lineage: Eukaryota > Metazoa > Chordata > Actinopteri > Siluriformes > Sisoridae > Pseudolaguvia > Pseudolaguvia tuberculata. The sequence continues at coordinate 12,731,695 of JAOTRA010000029.1, forward strand.
GTACAAAGTACAAAAAATGCATCCATTAAATAGTGCAAAAGGGAAAATTTGGATGATATTTTATAGTGAGAGTTTTTTTAGAAACATTCCTGAAATATCCTAAAGTGCAATCTCTTCCTTTTTCAGGTGATCTGGCAGCCTTCTATTATTGCAAAGGTTTTTTTCTGCTACTGAAGTTTGCTGGGGTTCTTAAATAATTAGCGATGATGGATTATAGCTGGATTATATATTATATTGGATTCGATTTGATTAGATATAGCAGAAATGCAAAATAGTTTAAAGAGAAAATAAAGTAGGATAGATTTGCAAAAACTAACTCAGATTTGTTAAGATGTAGGCATTTGTCTCAGTCTTCTGACTTTGCTGCCTGTTACTTAATATTCTCAGCAGTACTGTTTCCAAATTCCCACCAGTCTCCTCCATTTTTGTCGCCCAATCAATTAACATATGAGTAATAAGAGCTTACTGAGAGGCAGCCAGTGATCTAAGGAGAGCTGTCATCCATTGCTGGAACGATGGCTTAATATAGCAGCCAGGCTCAAAGGAGCACTTACTCAGGGCACAATCTAGTGGAATCAATAAGAACAGTTCTGGCTATATTGTTTCAAACAAGGAAATAGTGGGGAAACAATAAAAGCGCTCAATAGAAGGAACAGGGCCTGAGAGAGGGAGAGAGATTGAGAGAGAGAGAGAGAGAGAGAGAGAGAGAGAGAGAGAGAGAGAGAGAGAGAGAGAGAGAGAGAGAG
>JAOTRA010000029.1:12742921-12764967 GCA_026260255.1 Pseudolaguvia tuberculata
TCATTCATTTATTCATTCATTCATTCATTCATTCATTTATTCATTCATTCATTTATTCATTCATTTATTCATTCATTTATTCATTTATTCATTCATTCATTTATTCATTAATTTATTCATTCATTCATTTATTCATTTATTCATTCGTTTATTTATTCATTTATTCATTCATTCATTCATTTATTCATTCATTTATTCATTCATTTATTCATTCATTCATTCATAATTCACAATCATTCACAATCACACTCACTCCAATTTAAAATCATCAATGAACCTCTTGTACATGTTTTTTGGACAGTTGGCATAAAACGAGGAACACGGATCACATGACAAGAACAGGAAGTCAATGAGATAAAGTAACGCAGGGTTAAGATAGCTAAGTTTAGCTTAGCTTAGCATAAAACGATAGAACCAGACACGCCCTAATACCGCATCCCACCAATCGCACTATAAATGTACAGAACAATTTTCATTTCTTTTATTAGTCATTTGCAGTTACTATTTTATAATGACTCATTTGCATAAATCATGACATCATCCTCATGTAATCATACTGTATAATGCGATTAACACATCCCATCTAGACCGAGCTGAAACCCTGCAGGACTCTAAAATCCAATCTTAGTAAACATTAACGAGGAACGGATCGCCTTTGTACATGGCGAGGCTGAGTGTGTGTATTAACACACACCCGGAGTGTTTCGCTTGGCTTCAATGGTCTGTGTGGATAAGTAGCTAATGAGCGAGGCGACTAATGGAGCCATTGATTCTCCTCAGCACTCAGCCATTAGTGCAGTAATGACATCAAACTCAGTCTGTATCGCGCAACACAATCATGGCACACACAACCCCGCCCGTCACCGCCACCGCCACCTCCGCCGCCGCCGCCGCCGCTACACATCCAGATGAACGTGTTAACATGTGTTTCCAACTGGAAAATGTCCGTTTTCATTACATTTGCCCTGAGATGGACTGGCAACCCGTCCAGGGTGTTCCCTCGACCTCTCGCCCTATGTGTGCTGGGATAGGCGCAGTAGACCCCCCCCCCTCCCCGTGACCCTGGATTCGGGAATAAGCGAGTAAGAAGAAGATGAATAAAAGTTCACATCACATTCACAAAAAGGATTGATTTTTTTTTCTACAATAAAAGTGCACACAGGGACTTTTATTCATTATAATATAAGACTTTTGCTGGATGACTCAATAAGATATTGCAGATAATTAATAGAGGTCGACCGATTATCGATTTTTTTTTTGTGTGTGTAGCCAATAACAATTAGATGCAAGCAATTTTTGACCTTTTTTTTTTCTTTCTGTGCATGAAATAAAAATGTTCTAATCTGGTTCTAATTTGAAGAAAGAAAAAAAAAAGATGGCGTCATAAATATCGGTAGATCTGATATTAAAAAAAAACAATAATAGATAAAAATAATAAAAGATTAAAAAAAATATCGGTAAAACTGATTATCGGTTAATTGATAGCTACGGTTCGGTGCCATTAAAGTGGATATGGTTCAAATTGGTAGCCCAATGTTCAAGATCTTTTTCTTTACTATACAGAGACCGCTTGGGGTTCCTTGTACCTCTTTTTTTTTTTTCTGCATTAGACCTGGTTTTTCTGAAGGTTTTTCAACCCCACCCTAACGTCTGAAGGGAATGGAACAACATCAGACCCAGTCCTCCTCCATCACATACACTTTTTTTTATGAGGTTTTCTTTCTACGCCAGCCTTCGAACTCCTGCGTCTTTTCAGCCGAGGTTAAATTTCAAACATTTAGGTTTTGTCACGTGCCGAGTGAAATAGCACGTGTGTAACAGCACCGTGGAAACGGGTTCCCGAGGACGACGGCAATGACGGGACAGGTTTATCGGGGGGCGCCGTTTGTAGTTTGGTTCGTCACAGCGGCGTTGTCGTGTGGCGGTGAATAGAAACATGCTTCCACTGAACGGCTACCAATTTAAAAGTCTCCCCCTTGTTATAGAGGCGAGTGAGGAGGTTTTATTGCTGGGAATTAACTCTTTGTGTAGAAACACATGTGAAGCGTGGGCAACAGAGTGGATTAGTGATGAACACAGGTTCATATCTTCTGCAGAGGCTTTCTGTGGTTTCCTCCCACTGTCTGTTAGATTGGTTGGTGATAGAAGTGTGTGTTTGTCTGTATGCGGTCCTGTGATGGGCTAGTGACCTGTCCAGGATGATGGATGGATGGATGGATGGATGGATGGATGGATGGATGGATGGATGGATGGATGGATGGATGGATGGATGGATGGACGGATTGGATAAATGATTGGATAGATTGGATGAATGGCTGGGGAGTGTATAGCTCTCAGTATAGATGGATGAATGACTAATAAGGAGATGCAGTGTGGTATTTAGGGTCCAGCAAGATAAGGAAATAAATGGGATATAAATTACTACACCAGTAGAATCTGATATTGAACTATCAAAAACCTTACATATAGTTATTGGTGATAACACTATTAAGATTAATATCTCTAAAATATAATTTTCCTGAAGGTGAACAAATAATAAGCCAGCCAGTACAATGTCTGCAAGGTCAATTCACCTCTAATCATGTATGAGTTCTGGCCAACAGCTCATGTCTGTATTATAGGATGTATGCAGGCAGTGGTGCTATATAAAAATGCTTCTTTAAAAATCAGAGAAACAGGTAGGAATCAATAAAATATGGACACGACAAGTGACTGACAATCCAATTAACTAGTACGAGAAAAAGGTAGAAGAATGTAAATGGATGTGGTGCCGATGGAATATGACTACATCGACCTCAAGCTCCCTTACCAATAAGTGGCCTCCCCGGAGCCTTGGCTAACACAGGCTTCTGTTTACAGCACAGACGTGCACATATTAAAATGATAAATCTCTTTCATTATGTGATGTCTGCCTGAGATAGAATCTCATGTAATCTAAAGCCTCATCTTCAGACAGCTCAATAATTCATATTTCCTGATATCAAAGACCAGCCTTAGTCCCTCTTTTATTATGCTACTGTCTGACAAACTGACAGAAAAAGCAGAGCGGGGCTTCAGCTTCATGGCCGGATATTGCAGTGGCACTCGTCTGAAGGGTTCTGTTTATTTAGTTTTAACATAGTTGCAATACTCCAAATATACAAGTGAACAGAATAACCTGCGAGTTCGAGGTTACAATCATTTCCTTCATGTCAACCTCATGTAATTTGCATGAAAATGATATTTTCCAAAGAATATTGAAGTGAATTGTAGATTGTCAACAGAACAGGAAGAAAGGTAGCACGTTTCCTTTGATGACATAAAAATTGAAAGAAAATAATGGATACAGTAAGCATTTAAAACATGGCGTTCTACATTTATCTTAAACATCTGCATTAGCCTCTTCACATGAAACCCTGGTGAATACTTGCTATCATCAGTGGCATAATTGGTTTCTGATTTAGTACAGAAAGCCATCTAAATCCCTTCCTTTTCTAAATAAGCACAGAAGCTTTCTATTAACTGGCTGCAGGACATCCTGCACACGGCAATAAACTAATTGCAAATAACATCGAAGGCAGACGACTGCTGTGTTGCCAAATAAGGCCTCAAAACTGTTGATGTGTTCTGCATACCAGCCTAGAATTCCTCCCACAGCAGGTAAAAAGCTTTTTATTAGCTCACACCTGTTTTGTGAAAGCTAGCAAAGGCCAGATGTGCTGTTTTTTTGTTCTTGGTGTTTAAGTGCTTGTTTGGATCAGTCCCCTCCAGGCCACTCGGATTTTTACACCACTGAGAGGTGCTTTCCTTCCAAAAAAAAGGCCCCCTGCTTCTCTGCAAGTCTGGCCGAACTTGCAGCCCGCCATAAATCCTTTTACAACAAACTCCATAAACCTCTTTTGGTGCCTAAATATTTATGAATGCCTGCGCTTCTCTCGAGGGCCTGGTTTGTGTCAGAGGCTCAGTCCAGAGTTAATTTATCTGGAGCTGCTCCAGGCCTCTTATCTGACTCTTGGAGAAAAGAGCTAGTCTGAGAGCTTTGGTGGTCTGCCCAGTACAAACTTCACCACCTCGGCCAGCAGCTTCCTATGAACAAACGAGAGAACACACACGAGGAGAACGAGTGATAAATGCTGCAACGATAGAAAGAGCTGAGTCTGGACCTGCAGCTTTACTCATCCTTTTCTCTCCTTGACCCTCTTAGTCGTCTTGCTTCACTCGATTGACCTGGCAAACATACATCTAGCTGAGTGAACTCTGCTGGCCAAACAAACAAACAGGCTGTTTCTCATAAAAAGGGCCCAGGGCATCTGCCAAGGTAAGCATGGTAGTCGAAGGAACTGTGTTTTCAGCTTCATGGCTTGCACAGAGCTAGAGTGAAACGAAGGATTATTTCATAATTGGATTTTGCTTGGCTAATACAGAATCCTGTTCTACGTTTACGAATACTATATAAGTCATGTGAAGTCAACTTCATTTTTTCAAAAATGTAAATGCTAAATAAATAAATAAATAAATAAAGAAAGAAAGAAAGAAAGAAAGAAAGAAAGAAAGAAAGAAAGAAAGAAAGAACGAAAGAAATTGATTTATTACACATTATTTACAGATTATTTGTGTAATTGATCATTTACTCATTTGCAATGTCAATTGTTTGGGCAATTATATACACATCTTGTATGTATACATAAACATATGCACCACATATGCAACACTGAGTGCAGTAAGAATAAGGGTTTAGATCTGTTCCTCATCTAAAAAAGTTCAAAAGAATGGAACATACAGAAACAGTTTCTACAGATAGACCTACAATGACTATTCTGGGGCATTCTGAAATAAATGGAAAATACTTTTTGATTGTGTTTGATATGTAGGTATAAGCTCCAATAGACCTGCTCCTCTGGAATGGCCAACACTGCCAACAGTCATCAAATTAAACTCGGTTTATTTTCAGTGCACCATTTTATGCATTTTGTTTCTTTGATAAACAATCTGTCTGTGGACTAACAAGCACATTCTTGGCTAAGTAAGCGGTGATGCATAGTTTTAAAAGTAGAGTGATGTGAGTGTTGAAATGACTAGAGAGATGCTTTTCTCCCTCGTCTTGTCATCCACACACACTTTCAGTAGGCTGAAGACTCCTCTAGTCTCCTCCATAAGCTGTGATTACAGTCTTTTACTCTGTTTAATATGTGTAATTCTCCTTCTCTTTGACTGGTGAGTAAAAGGCCTCAAGGGAAAAGCAATCGGTGGCAGTCTGCCAAAAGCCCTCCTCAAGAAACAGAGCTTTTTTTTTTTTTGGACTTTTTGCTTCCTTTTAAAAACACACCCAGCTTGGCTGCATGTAAGCACATGGCTAGGATTATATGTTAATTGACGAAGTTTTGTGTTTCATGTTTACTAGTCATCGCTCATGAGTTGCACCCGCATGATCATTGTTATGGCTTTCACACAACCTATCAGGGTGACATTTGCTAAAGGTTAAGGTCCTGACAGTGACAAAATGGCTGTAGAGCTACCCAAAACCACAGAGCAAAGGTCACTTTAGGCATAACGTACGGAATAGTTAAGCAGTTTACATTGCATAACAACTGGCCAGCAGGCTGAGATGTCACATTAAATGAAAAACGACTTTATACTTTAACTGCTAGCCAAAACAAGCCAAATGCACATTTGAGTTTAATGTGGCTGAATAAAGTATTTCTTACTGTCGTCAGGAAAGAGGTAGAAGAAACTGATAGCTGTTTCTTTTATATGACACACATTTTCCACATATTACCCATAATTGAAAGCATGTGGTTCACAAATGTCGAATGCTCCAAAACACAATGGTCAGAACGATCAGCCGTTTTACAGATGACTTTTAACACCAGTTAAATGCGGTCAATTTCAAAAGCAGGAATATTATTTTATTTAGACAATAAAACCACAACTGATGTACATCATTCATAACAAAAAAAATAGATACATTATTATTCATCAGCTACATTTGTGATGAAAATAATTTCCATAAAAGGTAGTATATATACGAGGTGATATTATAGTTAGTACAGAGGCTGGAACGTCAACAAGCAGTGCTAAGCAATGCATTGACAGAGCCGCCAAAATTGTTGACCTAGCTGCCGCCTGTAATGTTTCACTGCAGTTTCCTTAATAAGGGAGGGAAATAATTTCCACCAAAGCGGTTAGAGGTGATGACAGCTCAGATGAATGCTTGCTGTAAAACAGCCAAAATAACAACTGCTCCTGCATGCATCAAGGAGAAAAAAAGGGAACTGCCAGGTCTACAGACGTATGCGTATTTGGCTCTGTGAACATCTGCCAGTGCATACTCCCCTCCTCTACTGCCCCTCTCGTCTCCCCTCTTGCTTCTTGCTAATGGACTGCTGGGTCCTAGGAAAGAACAGACTTTTTACAAGTCGGATGAACTCAACACAAGTCAATTCACAGACACACAAATCTATAAAAATATCTGGAATTTGGCTTTTGATTTCTCCAGTCACAGTTTATTAAATGTTTTTTTGCATTACTTTGGCCTTTCCAGCCAGTGGATAAATCATTAATAGGATTTCCTGATTAACGTACGTATGATCCAACCAGACAGTGCCACCACTATAAATTTTGGCCCCTATAAAATAATAATAAGGTTGGGTCCCCCACCACACCAAAGAATCTATTACAGTTTTTCTAAAACATATATCTGGGGAACCCAAATTTGCACAGGACCATAGAATCGTGCCCCCCTCCTAATATTTCAGGAATTTAATACTACACGGAAACTTGCTTATCTTATCAACTTATCAAAACTCGTCCACCATGAGCTCATAGCAGAGCCCTTTTTAATATAAAAGCCCCATCCTGTATCCACGTCTAATATAATCCATCCAGGCTAGTCAGTGTTGTGAGTTAAGGAACCAGGACATTCCAAAAGATGCTGAAAGGCATCACCGCTATTCCATCAGGGCTAAACAAGCTGCCGTTATTGGGAACATCTGCACAATTCCTAACTTGGTGGTGAAGGGGAATTTGAAAACAATATATCTAGCAGATGTTTAGGGGCAAAAGTAAATATTTGTAAAGACATCAGTTATTTTCCAAGGAGCTCCTCTGGCAAGCCGCAGGGGAGCGCACATACCATATTACTGCTCTCCTGCTAACAACCTGTTATCTTGGGCTAAGCCGTTCAATAAATTTCAGCTACAGTCACTAAGCATCTAACAGTAGCTTGTGTTGATATACAGCACAGATCCCACTGCTGAGTTGCAAAAGGAAAACAATGCATTAAAAAAAATTGTGTGAAAAACGGGCTTAATTTGATAGTCTTTTATTGAAAGCATACTTGGATGTCTCACAGATGTTTACTCTGCCTCCCTAACCACATGTTTATTAATTTCTGATGCTCTCAACACATTCATTATATCCCAGCTGCAGTCTTTAACAAGTTCACAGGGAGTCAGTGGGAGGGGAATCTCAGCACATCTAAATATTACACTGAGGTTAACTGACAAACTGTCATCTGTTCCAAAGCTAGCCGGGTGCGCTAATCAGACCACAGGTCAACTCTGGGCCAAACTCTTGGGTTGTCTGTGAGAATGCTGAGCGACAGTGCTAAGCCCTGTGGTTTTCATCAGGGTCCTACTGCTGACTCATAAAGCCTCACTTCTAATGATCAGATTCTTTCACTCATTTGCACATTACAGCACAATAAGTTCAGAGCTCAGTCATCCAGCAGGATTGCTGTATATCATAAATAATAATCAGGTGACTTTAATGCTCTTGAGTTATTTCCATAATTTTATATCCGCAGTACGGCTCTTTATGGGATTTTATTCCAAACTACTTAAATGTTTTGCTGTAAAATATTGCTGAGGTTTATAAGTGGCATGCTGTTGGAATTTAACCATCACTCAGAGCAACACTATAATTAAATGCAGTGTTTGTTCAAAATCAGCACAGCTTTCCAAAGCGCCCTCTGTTGGTGTATCAGTAGCAGGCTGTCGAAAACATCACATATCTGACGGAGGAACAAGACTGCCCTCTGCTGGACATAAACTGAGAATAGCAGACAAATCAATCAGTGACCTGCACTAAACACATCTGTTTGTAATATATGTTTTCATATATTTCTATAAGGCTGGCGTAATGGTTAGCACAGTCGCCTCACAACAAGAAGTTCCCGGGTTCGAATCTTTGATCCTTCTGTGCAGTGTTTGCGTGTTCTCATTGAATGAATGCATTTTTCCTTTGATGATTTGTATTATAAGCGTTAGGGTTATCATTAATTTAGTCATATTTATTCACTACTAAATAATTATACTCTGACATTCCATCACTGCTGCTGCAGTTTTTGTTCACTGAAATGTTTGTCAATGATGTCAAAAGAGTATCAGTCTTTGGTATTGGAGTGTAAGCTAACATAAGGCCCAATACTGATACCGGTATCGATTTTTATAGATTTTAATACCATTATCGGTATCTGTGCATCCCTAGTGTCTAGGATGATGATTTATTTGCATGTTTGTTTTAATCGTTAATGTCTACATTCTTTGGTATTTTTCAGGTTTCTATATTAGTGTGTCCTACAGCAGTAGGTTTGCACTTTCAGTATCTTCCCTGCTATTTGTATTATAGAATAGTCAGTAGTGAAAATCAAAAACTGAGCATATCATTTTTATTTTGGACGCTTTCAGAGCAATTAATACTTATTGCATTATAAAACTAATCGGTTGAGGATTAAGGGGTCCAGGTTTGGCAGTTTGGTGGAGATTGTAACTGAACCTATGATCTTTTCATCAGCAGCCCAACAAATGAATCACTAAGCTACTACATCTCAGCTAACTAGGCAATAATTAGCACCTGGGGCTCTTATTACTGAATAATTATTTATCAGCTCATCAAAGGCTGTATTTTAAAGCACTAATAGCTTATTCAAAGCTCCCATCTCCTTTAATTTATAATCTTTATTAGTAAGATATAATGGTTACGCTCAGAGGAGGCAGAGGTCAACACCCACCTCCCCCATCTCCTGAATTCACTGTGTTTGCTCCTTGCACTCTCTTTGAACCCTTAGTTGTCGTAGTCTAAGTCAATTTATTACACCAGACTACAAATGAGCTAAAGACACAACATATAGCTGCCTTTCATAAACGCATCACTCTGTGTTTGTCTTCTGAAGATCATGTCTTATTAAATGATTGAAATGCTTTATAACCATTAAACTGATTAATAATTACGGTTAGCCTGCTCATCTCACAACAAAAAGGTCCCGGGTTAAATTCCTGGGCCGGGAATCCTAGGTGGGTTTCCTCCAGGTACTCCAGTTTCCTCCCACAGTCCAAATACATATACATTAGGTCAATTGGTGATTCTAAAAATTGTCCATAGGAGTAAATGTGTGTGTGAATGGTTGTTTGTCTTTGTTGCCCTGTGATGGACGGCGACCTGTCCAGGGTGTACCCCTCGCCTCTTGCCCTATGTGCGCTGGGATAGGCGCCAGCAGACCCCGTAACCCAGAATTAGGGAATAAGCGGGTAAGAAGATGAATGAATAAATGATTGAATGAATGAATGGATAAAATGAATGAATAATTATAATTAGGATGGATAGATATTTTAAAGTTGGGGGGGTTTTTTTCAATTCTTTACATGCATTTCTGCTCAATCTCTGCTCAATTCCCCTTTTTTATTTCCTGTTTTATGGAAGATAACATTTGCAATTAATTTATACTAAAATTAAAAGACATACAAATAATTTATATTTTATTTACAATACAACATAGATACAATAACTACTGCAAGCATGGGAAGAACATGCAAACTTATGATATACAGAAAGACCCGGCACAAGAATCAAACCGGGGACCTTCTTCTTGTTGTAAGGCAACCTTGCTAACCATTACACAACCACGAGACCCACCCTCCCCCACAGGCCTTCATAATCCAAAAGCAATACAAGTAAAATAATTCTTCACAGGTAGATAATTGCGTAGGTAACGACGTGGGTTTTAAGAACTAGCAAAGAATTAGCATTTCAATGCAGAACAGTTCTGATGCACAAAGATGCAATCAAAGGGCCTGAAACGACAATGCTGATCAAAGTACTTGAAATCTTTAAAGGAAGAGAGATAAAAGAGGACTGAGGACCAGACGCTTCAAAGGGTGACATTAGATATATTTTACCTCTATATTCATCTAGATGCAGAGGAGGGGGGTTAGATAGAGAGATAGCTAGAGAGACGAGAGTGAAAGATGGCCGCGCAGGTATCTTTAAATCACTGGCAGGTTGAAAAACACTACATCCACATGCTGATAAGATCTTTATCTAACTTCTTTTTGTGGGTTCAGTTAAAAGCAGAAACTGCTCACTCTGCTGGCTGAGTGGGTCATTGGCTTTACTCTGTACCTCTTTTACATCTTTAATCAGATTTATCTACACTTATCTACAGTGTTATTTGAACAGATCATTTCTGGTATGATAGGACTGTAGTGAGACATGCAATGTTGTACAGTTTAGAGACAGTGGCGTTGTCAAAAAGACATGAGGAGGAGGTGGAGGTGGAGGTGGCAGAGTTAAATATGTAGAGATTTTCATTGGGAGTGACAAGGATGGACAGTATTAGAAAGGAGTTTATTAGAGGGATGGGGCATGTAGGATGTTTTGGAGACAAGGTGAGGGACGCTAGGATGAGGTGGTTTGGAGATGTGCAGAGGAGGGACATGCAGTATGTTGGTAGAAGAATGCTGAGGACGGGGAAAAGTGGAAGAAGAAGGAGGAGGTTTATGGATGTGGTGAGGGAAGATATGCAGGTAGTTGGGATGAAAGAGGCAGATGTAGCGGACAGGGTAGTGTGGAGAAGAATGATCCATTGTGGCGACCCCTAACGGGAGCAGCCGAAAGGAGACAATTTCTGGTGTTCTAGATCACAGGAAGGTGCAACAACTTAAAAACTGTTTAGAAGTGGTGCAGCACAGATAAAGAGCCACACACTGCATTTAAAACATTTACACTTACTGCATTTGCCTCATCCAGAGCAACTAACCAGGAATAAGACCAACCTTAACCACTGAGCTACCACTTTCCTAAAAGCAAATATTTTTATCCAGTGAGAGTGAGCGAGCAGATTCACAAGTTTACTCTAACTTTTCTTCATCCTTTCCTTCCCAATTCGTCAACAAGAAATTTCTCAGAAGGTCAGATTACGCTTTTTAAATATTTTGTTTTTTAAGTCTTCACAAAAAGTCAGCATTAACATCAGGGAGCACGATCGGGCTGTGGGGATAGAAAACATTCCCGACAACATGGACTTCATTAAACCCACATGTCTGGTAAAAAAGAAAAAAAAAAAAGGCTACATAAACACTCATCAGAGCAGGAAGTGATGTAAGACCCATGAGAGCGAACCAGCTATAAAGGGTGATATCTGATGGACATCCCATTCAGCTCCAAAGCGCCACTGGAAACAGATGAGCAAAGCTTCCTCTATCTTCTGTAAATGTCCTGATCTAAGCGATTGAAAGGAATTTTCAGTAAGCATTGCCAAATGTGGCCATCTCACATGAGACAAATGAACGCAGATGTCATTTTCCATTTTACAGGCTGTTTATGTCTGGTGGGTTCCTCTTTCCAGACACGAGGGATTGTTCTTTTATGTTTTTAATAGACGGTAGAGACCGCAGCCCTTTTTTGTGGCCAAGGCATTTTCCAATACTAATGATGAACAGTCATAAACATACACAAGAACAGAGCTAGATCCTGCCCCATTGCAGAACATGGGCTCCATGCCAACTGTGTAATTACGTTACCGCTAATTTCTGCTCTTGGGAAACATTCACAGCCACATTAAAAACCTCTGACACGTCTGGAAGCCCCGTGTGGGCCAGCAGCTGGTAGGACTCTTCAGAAAGTGTTTAAAAGGAAGTTTATGAACCAGAGTGATCAGAGAAAGTGAGAGAGGCCGTCTCAAATAGTCAGGACATTTAATCTTTCCTGTGGGCTGGTGTGTCACTGTGTGCGTGTGTGGTGCTGGAATCATTTCTGACAGGATGCTGACTGAGGTTATTGGTTTGCGGTCTGCTGGTTCAGCTTGTTGGTCACAACTGTCATAGTGACTGACTGACTATGCCTTTACATCATTTAATCTGCAAAAGCAAAGGATCATGACGCATTACACCGCTTAACTTTTCAAACCCTTATTGAGTCTAGCTCTGTTATCCATGATGTTAATCATTACTGCGTCTGTAACTTTCTACATTCTAGTTTACATGTAACGATTCCAATATATGTTCAACTTACATACAATATTAAATATGATCAAAAAATAAACAAACTAAATTTGGGTTAGTTTCATGTTGTCTGTGTGCCTATGCAGGTTTCTGATGCATTTCTTCTTTTCCACCTTCTGCCCTCCGCTCGAGCAGATTCACAAAGAAAGGTGAACTGAGTTAATAAACTGGTCTTCTACGAATGGTTAAAGGAGGAGGAACTTGAACGATGCTAACTGTAGACTGATAGCAGTGATGAATGTTTGTCTCACACCTTCCTGAACGCATATAGGTGTACAGACTAGACCACCAGAGACAACATTACTATAATACATCATGCGTCATTCACAAACAGAAAACTTGAGTGGCGTAGCCAAATAGACAGGAGGAGGAGCTGGAGGAGGCAGAGCTGAAGATGCACAGGATTAGAAATAAGGTATGGTGCATGTAGGATGTGTTGGAGACAAGGTGAGGGAGGTTTGAGGGATGGTTTGGACATTTGCAGAGGATGGACATGCAGTAGATCGGTAGAAGAATGCTATCAGTCTAGTAACAGAAGAGTTAGTTACAGTATTAAACTACCATAAAATCCTGATTTAGCAGATTAGACATTGTGGGTAAATTGTAAAGGCACACAAGCTACATAAGCGATAAGTTACTATTAAAACACACCAAAATCACTATATTCCTAAATGTCCAAAAGAAAAACTGTAACCATGGCATCAGGGGTGGGAAAACATTTTTGGTATATATTTTTTTCATTTGTTCTTAAATGATTTTAATGAATTCTCCCAAGTCCAGAATTGATTTGAAACTAAAATAAGGTGGCGACGGTGCTGGTGTGACGTAGTATAACCGGATGTTTGTCGCTGGTTCGCCTAAACACTTAACCTAAACATTTAATCAAATAAAGAATTAAAGAAGTCAAAAATTGTTAATTAGATACAGACATGCAATTTTATTCTTATTTTTACTGACGCAATTGTGTATGATTTTAGAATTTGTTAGATTTTTCTATTCACAATCTTCTGGATAGATGTGAATCACTGACCTAGCACAATGTATCTGAAAGGGTTTTAGCTTAGTATTAAAGTGGTCCTGATGGTGAACTCTGCTGTATGGGTCAAAACAGATAAAAGACAGATATCTTACTGTTAATTGATTAAAGGCATTCTTTCCAACCCTAAGACAGCCTAATAGGATATATAAAACTGCAGTCAGTTATCCTGCCAGAACAGAACAATACAGTCAAACTAACCGAGTAATTAGTAAACTGCATAGAGCAACAAGCTGCAAATGTGGGTTCTGGCAAAAGTCCACTCAGCTCTCTACTCAGCGTATTTACTCAGCAGTGTGTGAGAAATGGCCTGCTCATTTAAACTGCAGATAGACACCCAGACGAGATACGCCAATAAGGTGAGGGAATGAATAAAGTCTGCACTTGGATGACAAGTACTGAAAGTATGTGTGGTACTTAAATAAGTTTTGTTTTAAACAAAGTTTGAGAAACACTGTGGATGATGATTCTCAGAATCATTCATTCATTCATATTCTTACCCGCTTATTCCCTAATTTAGGGTCACGATGGTCCGCTTCAGCCTATCCAATTGCACATAGGGCGAGAGGCAGGGGTACACCGTGGACAGGTTACCAGTCCATCACAGGGCACACATAGACAAACAACCATTCACACACACATTCATGGACAATTTAGATTCACCCATCAACCTAATGTACATGTTTTTGGATGGTGGGAGGAAACCGGAGTACCCAGAGGAAACCCTTGCAAGCGGGTTTCCAACGCAAGAACATACAAACTCTGCATAAAAAGATCCCCGGCGCGAGAATTGAACCTGGGATCTTCTTGTTGCAACCGTGCTAACCACTATGCCACCTCGCCGCTCTCAGACAGAATCATCGTACACCATATCATGTACCACATTAAGTCTAAATTCTGTGTAATAAAGCCTAGATACAGATTAGTCACATGGGTTTCATATTCGCTCTGGAAAATTTGATTCAAAAACCGCCTCAAATGAGTGTTAAAAGATTTTTGGGAATTATGGGATGATTTTTTTTGTCGCATTAACCCAAGTTGATGAAAACAGCAATGAATGTAACTGAGACGTTGTAGTTTAAGAGCCTTGACAGTGGCCAGATGCAAGTTTGTGGTCCTGGTAATTGAGCTCAAAACCATCCGGTCAGTCAGCAGTAAAGCACTTGGTGAAAAATCTGTTTCATGTTAAATAGCTACCAATTATTTAATATAATAATTTAATAGAAGGTCCCGGGTTGGATTCCCAAGTCTTGGGTCTTTCTGTGCGGAGTTTGCATGCCCAGCGTAAGAAGATGAATGAATGAATGAATGAATGAATGAATGAATGAATGAATGAATGAATGAATGAATGAATTTAATAATTTTATTTTTTATCTAATAAAACGTGATGCCCTGTGGCAAAAGTGGTAGCATAGCGGTTAAGGTGTTGGACTGTTAATTGGAAGATCAGGATTCGACCCTCAGTTGCTTGGTTGTATAAAATAATAAAAGTGGCTATTTGTATAAGAATGTCTGCCAAATGCCAAACATGTACAGGCAGAACCCAAAAGTCAGCTCTAATTAACACTGACCCTGCAAAGGATCCCAGTCTACATGACTACAGCACATTTCTTTTATGATTCACTGAGGCTTTATATCATCATTTGTTGAATCCAATAAAATCAAATCATTTCACATATGTCACAAGATATAGAATGACATTTTGGCACAAGTGGTAGAAATCGGCTGACTTATACAGGCTAAATCGGAGGATGATTAAACTTCTTTAAGTGATCCGCTTACAGCACTAGTTAGGCTTCGGAAGGAACAGCCTTAAATTAGGGGTGAAGCTACATGCAGCCAACACTTGTTAGGAGGCTGTTAAATGCCATGTTAGGATCTTTAAGAGCACTAAAGAATATGAGTAAAAACCAAAGCAAAAAGCAGGCATCTGGTTCGGGTTAAGAGTCTGGAAATCTGATTAAAGGCAAACCTCCAGGCCCAGTGAAAAGCGTTCACCATAATTACTGAGAACAGCTTTGACAGATCAGACCGCAAAGAACTAAACTCGAAACCAATGTTGTGGTTTGTGCTTCTTTTAAATATAAACCAGAACTCACAATAATGACCAGAGCAAGGAAGTGGATTTCAACTGAACAAATTGAGGTGCAGGGGTGGAGGAAGAGAATGTGGCTGGCTTGCCTTCAAAGTTAAATGGCGAATTAAGTTTTGCTCTCCTGCAGAAAATCTCTTTGGGTGGAAAAAAAACATAGTCTTTATGCCAAAAAGCTCTTTTCTTTTATAAAATAGTACAGCTTTCACCAACTGCAGCTGCAGTGCAGCCACCCAGGCCGTGAAAGTGGAGGAAAAACACACACACTGGCCACAAAAACTCGGCTTAGCCACAGAATGGAAAACACACAAATGTCGGTGTGAGTGTGAGCACAGGGATTACACATCCATCTTTAAAAAATAAATCTTATTAATAGAAATAAGAAAGCAGATGGATGTCAGTGGTGAGGTAAACGTCAGGCTACAAGAGTCGTTTCTCAGGTTACCGCTTTAATGGAGACCGTATGGGGAAACCTTCTGGAGAATGTAAAAGAAGGTTCACGAAACCAAAATATTTCAGCAGAACTGAGAGGTGCAATCGAAAACGGTAAGGTGTTTATTTAAAGCTATTGGCAGTGCAGAAATAAACTGGAGAACAAAATGTTGGTAGAAATGTGTTGAGACCAGACTACACTTCAGATTCAGACCCCAAGCAGGATCCAGTTATTAAAGGTTAGTTAGACTGCAAAGCATTCAAAACAAAATCAGACCAAGTTTTCTCTGAATTTTTCTTAAGCAGAATTAAGCAGGAGAAACCACAAGAGGGCAGTGCTGTTCCTCCCACACATGCAAAACAGTTGCTCAGACCAAATAAAAGCAAATTTAGAGCTTAATGAAAATGCAATATTTTCCTTAAAATCAGCCATCAACATGAACTATTTATTAAAGAATGTTTATCAGTCAGTGTATTTTATACATTGTATAATTTTTTATTTTATATTTGTATAATATGTAATACAATATGCATTAATTAATACAGTAGTTTTTTCCAGTC
The DNA here is from genome assembly GCA_026260255.1 of Pseudolaguvia tuberculata. NCBI lineage: Eukaryota > Metazoa > Chordata > Actinopteri > Siluriformes > Sisoridae > Pseudolaguvia > Pseudolaguvia tuberculata. The sequence continues at coordinate 12,759,300 of JAOTRA010000029.1, forward strand.
CTAAACTCTATCACTAATCAGAAATCCATTCACAGCTCTCTGATTTATTTATGTTTTCTCTCCCGTCCTTTAGGGCAGACAATGATCAGTATACACACTCCTGTCTCATTTGAGCAATCTGAAGTAGTACTGATCGAGCTTCTTCATCCATCCAGCCCTAGAAATACAAAACAAAACGAACCACTGGTTGAAAATCATATTTAAAATGTTATACTAAACATTTTCATGTCTACAATTTATTTATTTATCTTTAGGCAGAAAAAAATGGAAGATATGCAGGTAGTTGGGGTGAAAGAGACAGATGTAGCGGACAGGGTAGTGTGGTGAAGAGTGATCCGCTGTGGCGCCCCCTAACGGGAGCAGCCGAAAGGAAAAGAAGGCAGTTAATCCACTTTACACAAACAATACAATATTAGCAAAGAATATTCAATAACAGTGTAACTCATAGAAAAATAAGTGAAAATAAGAAATTAAACAAGTAGGAGTGAAAACAGAGATACCATAGAACTCTGGAGATTAAAGTTTACTGTGAGGGACAAAAATTATTTGATCTCCTGCTGAAATTGTATGTTTGTTTACTGACAAAGAAATGATCGGTCTGTACTTTTAATGTCAGCTTGGCAATGATGGAGAGTTTGTGGACATGTGTCTTTGATACAGGTCATGAGCTGAGCTTTAAGAGAGTCCTTGTAAGAGTCCCTTTAAGAATGTCCTTATAAAAGAGTCCCTCTAAGAGTGTCCCTTTAGGAAAGTCACTTTCAAAGAGTCCCTTTATGAAAGGTCCTTTAAGAGAGTTTTTTTCAAAAGAAAGGTCCTTTTACAGAGTTTTTAGAAAGTCCCCTTGAGAAAGTCTATTTAAGAGAAGCTGTAAATTGTTTTCCGTATTAAAATGCAAATCAATGTATAACTTGTTTTAGTTGATATTCAATGTAAAACCGACCATTAAATATTTAGACTGGTTATTTCTTTGTCATTGTGCATAATTATACATAATTAGAAGAGGATCAAATCAATTGTATTCCAAATCAGGGTGACGGGGATCTGCTGTTCCAGCAGTCATTAGGCAAGAGGGAGAGGTACATCCTGGACAGATTGCTAGTCCATCACAGAGCCGCAACATACAGAATGGTGTATGGGGTAAACAAGCTTTAATTCATACCTGGGCTGCAGTGAGTAGACGTGAACGATATTTCTCGAGTACATGCCGATAATGTTTTTCAGAGTTCTATCGAAACAGAGACAGAAAGAAAAAAACATAAGGATGCATTTTTTTGTATCTGCATCTAAAATATTCTTTATTACAGTCATTAATTCATGTAAGTAAAATTAATTAGATATCTTTTCCACGGAGAATTGTCTTCACAAACTCTTGAAATTCTTTAAATTACAATAAATTATATAGAACGATAAATACACAGACAGTCGAACTTGTGGTGTTCCCTGATTATATATTATATGACAATAAATAAGAAATATATTATTCTGATTTATTTTAGGTAACTAATTGAAATAAAAAAAGAATATATTTGACAATAAGCATTATTGAAATAGTTTTTGTGTAACTCTGGACATCAGACTTTGGTTAGAAAGTTTGACCTTGGCACATATACACATATTAACAGCAGGGTCACAGTCGGAGGAAAAGGAAGTGTTTGAGAAAATAGAGGGCCAGGAAGGAACACTGCAGAATGTGAAAAAGCTAACTTCTTTTCTGGACAAACATATTAGAAAGTCATGCAGGTTTTTTGTTGTTCTTTTTTTCAAAAATTGTTTCACTTTAATAAGCAAGTAAAAAAATAATTTAGTTCTAGCCATGTTGATCCTGACAGTAAATGACTTTAATTCTCACATAAACTCTACAGCAAATTAGTTTTCTTGCGTAGGGGGTTAGACCTCAGGCTAAGCTAGCATACAGTTTTCCTGGAGCAGGTTTAAGACCCAACAGTGGCGGATGTTTGGGCTTAAACCCTGGTCATCTTGGTCTTCAAATCAACAGCTCAGAGAAGCAAACATTTGACCCACCACTATTCCTAACACTAGTACAAGACAATTTTGTAAAACATCAAAAATGGGGAAAAAAAACTGTCAATATAAAAGCGCTCATTATTAACTAAAGTGAAAAACACAGCTTTGTGTATATACAAGGGTGTGATTTTTTGCCACTTGAATGAAGGTGAGCTACTGTTGAAATATACTGTTGGCCTAGTCTTAATATCGTAAAGCAGACAAAACATGCGCTTACACGTAACAACAAAAAACAAATCTTGATGTAGTGATTTTTGTATATTATTACACATAAAATTCAATCTTGGTGAAAAACCAAAACAGCACAAGTGCCTGTATGTTTATTTGTAGGTTTTATTATCCGCGTTGGTGTGTTGAAGCTTACTGACCTCAAGCTGCTGCTGCAGGGTGTTAATGCGTTCCTGCAGGATGGTGCAGTCTGAATGAACAAGGCTACAGACACTGCTGGGTGCTGACGAGCTGTTCTCAGCTGCACGACTGCCTTTTACCTCCACTATTATCTCTGACTCCTGGAATAGAAAACGTCTGAGACTACAGGGCTCAGAAATACAGCTGTGACCAATACAAATAGACACGGTGTCAACTTTAATAGGAATACATTTGCACTGCTCAATGATGCAATGATCTACTCAGTCAAGCTTAAAAACATGTAAATAAAGGTCAGAATGAAAATTCCCAACAAAAGATGTGAGATCTCTTTTCCATAAGCTGAATTGATTATTTCAGATCTATTGAGATTTCCACACACAACAGTTGTTGATTTAGCTTTCTATAACAACCTAGAAAAGAACTCTTTACAACAGTGATAGAGTTCATGAGAGCATGAAGAGACTTCAAGCTGGTGAGCTACAACATCAACACGACACCTGGTATCTAAGAGCAATAATCTGAAGTGATCCTAAGTGCAAACTTTTCAACACTTTTTCGAATCTGGCTAAAATTGTTGGCTTAGTGGAACCTGATACATCCCTTATCATAGTTGTATATCATGGCTTTTTCTGGGTATTTTTTCTTTGACCTCTCCAATCAACAATTTTTCCCCCTTTGGCTGTTCCGGGCTTGGGACCAGCACTGAGGATGCACTGGCTTGTGCAACCCAATTTAAACTCACCAATCCACCTAATGTGGGAGGAAACCGGAGTATCCGGAGGAAACCCAGGCAAATGCGGAAACAGCATGCAAATTCCGCACAGAAAGCTCGGAATTGAACCCAGGGCCTTCTTGTTGTGAGGCGACCGTGCTAACCACTATGCCACCACGTCTCCAACTATAATTCTATTACATTTTTTAACCATTGTGTGTCAGCATAATTTCTAGAGACTGTTGTATGTGGTAATCCAGGAAGATCTGCAGTATACTCAAATCAGCTACATTTGTTTGTTGTGCTGCTGCCAAACGTTTGGCTAATTGCACAGACAAGTATACACTAAATGTACAGTTAATACTTTATAACTATCAGTAATGATTGAATTAAATAAAAATTTGGTTTTGATTTGTTCTTCAAACCTTATTTTGTCCTTCAGCAGTGATTAGCAGCCTGGTCTCCTCCTTGAAGTTGACAGAAGTGGTTGGGAATTTTTCTAAAGGTTCTGCATTCTGTGTTAAGGTATTGTTCTGTGATGATTGTCCAGGCTCAGACGACTTCTTCACTTCGGCAACACTCTTCTTAGCTTCCTCATTTATTTCCTTGCTCTTTTCTATCTCTTTAAGAGACAGCCTCAGCTGAGTTACCTCATTCTCCTTGGCCTCCAGCATAGCCACAGGCACAAATCGGGCCTGTAGGGCTTCCTGCAGGGTGTCCAGCTCTGTCCTCTGCTCTTGTAGTTCTCTAATGAGACTCTGATTTTCCTCACTGGTTTTGAGCTGCTTCAGTAGTGCGTCCTGGGCCTGGCTCTGTGCCTGCTGAAGTGTGCAAGCGAGTGAGTTTTTTATAGATTCATGCTCCTCTAGCCCGATGTAGTTCTTCTTATCCAACTCGCAGTTAAGTATCTCAGCCGTAAGATCTGTCATGGTGGTTCTTGAAGAACAAGGTTTCCATTCCAGTGGAGTTTGTATTTCCTTACATGCCATTACAGTTTTTTGTGTAGCTTGACGTGCCAGCTTTTCCTGCAGTGCATTTGTGTCTGATGTTTTTTTATGCAGTTCCTCAGTGAGTTTGTGTACTTCGTGCATGAGCTTATCATTGTTCGCTTTTTGCACCTCAGCTTCCCTTTTGCTTTGGCCAAGCTTCTCGTGTGCTCGATGCAGCTCTGTTTTGGCCTCAAGCAGTTGCACTCGTGACTCCTCCACTAGAGTCTCCCGCATGTTTACTAAATGTGCCTGCATTTGCCTCACCCTGGCCTCTGAGCCTGCCATCCTACGCTGCACCTCTCCCAGTGCCTCCTCCAGCTCCCAAGCACGGCTATGGGCTTGCTGTAATGCTCGCTCACTGCTTCTTCTCAGCTCCTCGTAGTCCTGAGTACGCATGACCAGAGCAGCTTCCATCCTAAGTAGCTCATCCTGGATAGAATTATGTCTTCGCCTCGTCTCCCACAGCTCCCTCTTAAGGAGATCTGCCTCACTAACCATCACCTCCTTCGATTTAAACGAGGCTGAAGCTATTGAATGTGGGCTGTGATGCCTAACCTGAAACAGTAGATAAAAAGTTTTTGAGTAAAATATTTTGTTATGATCAAATATTTTGCTATGCATACCCCTGTCTGAGGCTGCATTTATAATGCAGGTCTTGATGCCTCATTACGATTTTGTAACTTTATCCAGCTTTTTTCAATGAGCCACTTACATTATCTTTTATAACTGACCTGTGTTCAATATCTGAATATCTACATGACAAAACAACCCAAGCCATGATTAAATAAAGGTAGTAAAAGGAAGTGCATTGTTTCCAATCAGCCGCAGTGCTACTTTATATCATATATATTGGTGTCCACCTGAGTTGATGTCCTTTGCCACCATTGCTTATTATGTGTTCGATTTACATTGACAGTGAACATTTTACACAGCACACACCAATGCGCATATCCAAGTCATGCCTGACCATATTTGATCTGACATAATCATTATCCATGTGCTACTTTCCTACTTTGCAGTGCAAAAATGGAATTGGGTTGCTTTACGTGTGGCGTAAATTAGGCCTAAATGAGACTGTTAAGATTGTCTACATTACAGGAATATGCTTTCTAATTCTAGTCACAATTCCAGATAATGGTAGAGGTGATACTAAAAAAATGAGACTAAATCTGAAAATGAGAAATAGAAAGCTCTGTACCTGTGCACCATCCAAATGATAATTTGTCTGGATTACTTTTCCTTAAAGACACAGAAATGGAAGCTGTAAAACCAGACATGAGCTACTGATTACAAATCGAATTATCAACACTTACCATTTTCTGTGTGGCTGCGATGCTCCTTCTGTAATATATATATAACACACGTACAGAACCGGTTATCTACATATAAGTGTCACAGAAACAAAACCAGGTGGTTCACCTACTGCAAGTATGCATACTCACTGTATTTGATGGTGGAACTGCGGTAGGACCTGAAAATGAGCTTTTAGCAGAAGCCTTTAAAATGAATAACAATTAAATCAGCAGGAGTGTGATACATAATAATACATTTATATATACATGGACATTTATAT
>JAOTRA010000029.1:12774605-12785377 GCA_026260255.1 Pseudolaguvia tuberculata
TTGGTAGAAGAATGCTGAGGATGGAGGTCCCGGGCAGGAGGAAAAGAGGAAGACCAAAGAGGAGGTTTATGGATGTGAAGGAAGATATGCAGGTAGCTGGGGTTAAAGAGGCAGATGTAGAGGACAGGGTAGTGTGGAGAAGACTGATCCGCTGTGGTGACCCCTAACGGGAGCAGCCGTAAGGAGAAGTAGTTCTTTTACCAAGACCACTTCAACATCACATCTTCATTCCGAGAATTAAATGGTCACACCGTTTTGTATAATAGTAAGACTGCCTTATCCAGCGCCGCTTACATTACCTCTTTTATAGACAAAGTAATCGAACCATGGTCTTTCTGGTACAAGTCCAACAACTTAACTACTAAACCACCACTAAGCACAACTGTGATTAAGCAACATCTTGTACTAAAACTAAAGAAAAGCGAATTTGTGAATAACTTACTTCTTATTCCATCCACTATAATGAATAAAGTATTTCACTTGCTTGTCTTTAATACTGATTTTTACACACTGCAAAGTAACACAGGAAAAATAGTTAGTGGTAATTCACTATTAAGAGAAAGAAAGAAAAAAGTAATAAAGTGCAAGTATTTCTGTATTTATCAATTTTATTATGAATTAGTGTATTTTTATTGTAATCATATATTAATAGTTATTAAGCAGGATAAGATACCTTAGCTTCGTATAGCAGCGGCCCATGAAAACACAGCACTCTTTCACCTGAAAAACAATATAATGAAAAACAAAGTTTACCTCCACTTGCTTGTTCAGGGTCTTTCATTCAGGCTACCAAAATGCATCCCTGCCCAGGCCATCGGGGTATATCATAGGAAGAAAACATATTACAATACTTAAGCATCCTCTCAAATATAACTGGGCAATTATTTTGTCTGTGATTTTGGGGTATTAAGATGCCAGTTAATGAGCGTTTGAGTGGGCTTTTATTGCTAATAATAATAATAAGCAATCACTCAAACAGAAAGTGTACAGAAAGTTGGGAAGCTTTTTTTGCTTTTATAATTGTTTATGCACATTTACACCACATGTATCAATTTTTTCCTTTGTTTACATCATTGGATAGACGCTCCTACCCAGAGCGACTTACATTTGATCTCTTTTGTACAACTGAGCAATTGTGGGTTAAGGGTCTTGCTCAAGAGCCTAAAGTGGATGCTTGGTAGAGGTGGAACCTGAACCTTGGTCTTACTAGTATCAGTCAAACATCTTATCCACAAAGCCACCACTTCCTTCAATTTGCTGCAGAAGGGATATGACTGACAACCATTTAACCAGGAAAGACATGCAAAACAATTTTCAGATGCGTTTCAAGCCTCATTTGTATGTTGTAATCTGCCATGTAAGCAGGCAGCTCAAATTTTCATCAGTCAATGCACATGACCTCAACTTCATGGAGGTCAACACCAATGGTGAGATTACATTATAGAAATAAATATGATCTTGTCTTCCTTTTCTGGTCAGTATACCCACCTTGGGTTTTCGCGGTGTAAAGTGTAAATGCACATTTCAGATACAGGTCGGTTTTAAAAGAAAATGAAAGCAGATCGTCCACAAATCTGCAATATAAATGCAGCCTTGGATTCTCTATCTCATTCTGTAATCAACAGCCCTATAACTTACATTACGTACACTTTCTGCAAAAAAGTTAAGCACAACATACCCCATGTGTGAAATGAGAGGAGTCTTTCTGTAAGCTATGTTGATTCAAAGATTATGTACTTTTATTCAAAAAGCCAAGAAACAGCTAATTTTAACCGAGAGCTTACCAAATACTGCCACGTCAATATAAGATCAAACAAGACACATAACACGGTCTATACCATGTCCTATGTGTTTCCTTGTTCAGCCTGAATCTAAATTTTTGATAAAGGTCAACATTTTTGCTAGTCAATGTTCTGGTTACAATAGAACACCAGCTGCTTCTGTGTCATTGCTGTGTTATTCCAACAATCCTCTCAGTATAACAGTCTCATCGCTCTCTTTAAAAATAAGCAGTGTGCTCTGATCAAATCCATAAATTGTGCAGCCATGTTTAAGGAATCCATCTGCAAGACCAGTTTCAGCTATATTTGTTAGTTGTGTTGCAAAAATGTTTGGGATTGATGCCTTTATTTGCAATATCTTTGGGTTAAATTAATTTCACCTATCAAAACCTGAAGTCTGTCTGTCAAACTGTTACAATTTTGGGAGCCCTGCTTTCCATCCATCCATCCATCCATCCATCAAACCAACAGCTTTTTCCATTATCTCATTTGTTGAGAGAAATGTTGAGGATGGACAGGATTAGAAATGAGTTTGAGGGACGGGGTATGTAGGATGTTTTAGAGACAAGGTGAGGGGGGGATGGTCATGCAGTATATTGGTAGAAGTATATTGGTAGAAGAATGCAAGAATGCTGAGGATGGAGGTGCCGGGCACGAGGAAAAGAGGAAGACCAAAGAGGAGGATTATGGATTTGGTGAGGGAAGATATGCAGGTAGTGTGGAGAAGAGCGATCCGCTGTGGCGCCCCATAACGGGAGCAGCCGAAAGGAGAAAATTCCTTATTAAAGGAAATCACACAGAACAGCCCAAATGTACATGATGCTGAAAGGCAGATCAATCAGATGGATAATTTAAAATACTATTCTCCTCAATCTCTGAGGTATAATAAAATATATGGCGTAAAAGGATTAAACACAAATAAGCATAAGTAACAAAAAGAAAATTTACCGGGCGAAAAAAAGGTTTTAAATCAGAAGATAACGCTCATGTAAATATGCGCATGCGCAGAATGCCAGAATGGAACAGGGTGATTTATCAAAATAACGGAATGAAAATATTATTAAATGCAAACAATGAAACAATTTAGTAACCGATACCTTACTTCTACGCACTGACTGTAATATATATCACTATAAACACATATCTGATAGACATCGTTAATACGCGCGTTGCTAAACTAGCAATCCCAGCCACCAAAAGCTAGCTAGCTAGCCATATTTTCTTCAGATAGCAGAGGTCTGGCGCAATGGTTTACTGCGGAATTCAGCTCCTTTAACATCGGGTACAGTGCTGTTATTGCGGTAATAATAACGATGATACTTGTTTTCTGTGTAGTCTGTGTTTTACAGGCACAGATATTCGCTCTCCCGCTTTGTGTATAGCGGACTCTGTGCGCGCCATTGTGCGAGCTGCGGCCGAGTTCGGATGAATTAATTAGTGGTGTTCATGTTGTTTTTTATCCGTCTTACCTTCTTGAAATTTAGGTTTAGGGTCCTGTTTAGGCGCCATTCACAGCTTAAGCACTAAAAATAGCTGGAAAATCAAATCCAGGCATCGCCAGCTCCGAGTCTGTTCAGATACGGTGAAGGCGCCGCACTACGTCTCCTCTCCTGACGCATTAATTCTGCGCCCTGGTCATGTGACCTAGTTTTAAAACAGGTAGTTTCGAAGGTGTTTTCCCACCCGTATTTGAGACCATGTTATGTAGGAGGAGCTACAAACGTTACCCGTTACCCGAGTAGGTTGGATTTGTCCTTAATTCAGGCTCAATGAGGTCTTCTGGTGCCTATCCCAGCGCACATAGGGCGAGAGGTAGGGGTACACCCAGTCCATCACAGGGCCACACATAGACAAACAACCACTCACACACATTCACTCCTATGAGTAATTTAGAATCACCAATTGACCTAATCTGCATGTTTTTGGACTGTGGGGGGAAACCGGAGTACCCAGAAGAAACCCACGCACTATACACTATATTATCAAAAGTTTTTGGTCAGTTGACCATCAGTTCTTAATGTGGTTCCTCTCCAAACTGTTGTTACAGAATACATTATTTCTTCACTGGAACTGAAAGACTCCAACACTGTTCCAGCATGACAATGACCCTGAGCACAAAGTCCCTGACCTCCATTATCACATGCTGTATTATTATTAGGGTGAAAAATCACCAGTGTTTAACACAACGTCCTGAACGTACCACCACTGAACCCGTTTGGGATGATCTGGAATGTCTACTGCAAGACACAGATCTTTGAAGACGCTGTTGAAAATCACATGTGTTTGTAAAACTCAGGTGACCAAAAACCTGACAGTATAGTGTACAAGTTTCATGAACTTACATCAACAGGTCGTCCTGGGCAAACACAGTTTACACTGCAGAAATAGAAGAAATAGAACCGTTGTTTTTTCTTAAAGTGCTTTTGTAAACATGACCAGGAGTTTCAGAATGATCTCACAGGATATAACATCCAGCCATGTCTCCATCATTCACATGCCTTTTGTTCTCCCGTGCATCAATCAATCAGTGCAAACGTTTACAGAGTGTTAATCCACCTGGTACACTATCTAGGACACATGGTAAGTCTGCCTCAAAACTGTTCTTGGTTCTGGTGGAATGAACTTCCCATCAGAGTCACTGGCTGTTTTCGAGAGATCATTCAAGTCTCACCTTTTTCTCAAATATCTAGCAGTCAACATATATAAACTTTTCCTGCTGGATGTTTAACAGTTTTTGTTGTTGTTAGACTTTGATTTGTGATCTATTGTTCCAGTATTGAGCAGTTCAGTGATGTGGCTCATCACATTGTACATCTGCTACATGCTGTAAATGTAAATGCAATGACAAGTCAGTTATTTTTATAAATAATTGTTAAACAAGCAGGTCCCAGTAATTCCTATTAATTGGGTTTATAGGTTATAAAACTTTTGATATCTATACACAATGTTGACATTTACTGTACTGACATGTTCAATGTGTCCTGCTGTATATGGAACAACATTGAAAAGAAAGAACACATCCAGTAGGTGGCAGTAATGCGCCCAATTTAGCAGCTGTGAAAGCAGATTTTTCTCTGTTCTGTTTCTTGAAAATGGTAAAACAAGCAGGGTTTAGTGAACAACTATTCGACCAAACTTTAGACCAGTCTTGGAGAGTCTGTGTCCTGCAGATCAGTCGGTGTCCCTCAGAGATTAGGTCCAACACCTTATTGTAAGGTTCAAGTCAACCAGGTGTATTCGATAATGGTTCTGCAACTTTGCAGGACACCCCGACCTTCCAGGTCTGAGATTGCCCACTGCTTTAGACCCTAATCTAGATTTTTATCTTAAAAATCCAAATCTTGTGCCCGCACATGGTCTATCTGTTCCCCAGGGCTCGGTCTTAGGTCCTCTGCTATTCTTGTTATACATGTCAGCTAAATAAAATGCAATTATGTGTAATGGACATTAGAAACTCATTTCTAACACAACTCCGAAAATATATAAGAACAGAAAATTCTACTCGAGTACTGTAACAAAAGGTTGTAGAGTAGAATTTTATGTTTTTAGTTGGTTTCCTCCACTGTTTAGAATAAAGACAAATAGTAAATAGTTGCATGTGTTTTATTACAGCTAAACCATTCTACATAAACAATTAACATTCATTAAGTAAACAATGTATCCCAAATCAAATAATAAATAATTTGGTTTGTACAAACTGATAGTGGCTTGATATACATTATGATTTCATCCATGATTAAAAAAAATAATGAAAGAATTTAAGGCAGAGAGATCTAATGCACACCAGTTTTCTCCATACAGTTTCAAATGGGCTATAGGTCTAGTTGTAGGACTGTGTCCGGAAACCTGGAGCTGGTTTAAGTGTCAGTCGAGTACGGCACGGTCTGTACCAATACTTTGGGGAAAACCCGACAGTGCTATTACCTGAATTTAGGTAGAAACTACTTCCTTTTTATGGCTTAAGTTCAGTGTAATTTAATGCCTAACTAAAACCTCTTTTCCAGTGCAGACGGTTGTCATGAAGGGGAGTTCTTGAAATCAAAATCAGGGTCCCTCAGTGCACACTTGTTTCTTATTCAATAACTTTCATTAGCAGGTACTACATGTATAAATAGAAGGTGATTTTCATCAACACATTTATACAGGTAGTAACAGCAGCTGTGTATTAAGAGTCAGTTGTCAAACATATTATAGACTCAATTGAAGGGCTGTAACAACTGAGCCAGTGTTCGTCCATTCAACCAACATTCATCGTTTAATATCAATGAAACATTGACAACAGCATTGATTGTGGAGATGGAACTAATGTACAGAAGAGACAAAGAGGAACAAACACAAATAAGATGCTTGTTACAATAGAAAGCATGTGACAAACGCTCCTTAAATACAAAACATGGAAATGAATGTGGAATGACAGCAAAGCAGAACTGTCAAACAAATACTATATATATAGTATTTAAAGAGAGAGAGGTTAAAAATAAATAACTTCCTTTTTTACAAAGAGGTATAAAGGGAGCAGGTGGAAAAACATTTCAATGAAACGTAAAAAATGACTGAAAATGGATAGTTAACCATTCTGTCAATTAAAAGCCGTTTTTACTCAATATTTTGTTCTGTGTATTCCAAAAGTTGATCTATAGGAGCAGCGAAAGGATAAAACTACACTTAGGAAAAGTAAAGGGTAACAATGTTGCCTTCACAAAACATATCATTGAGTACTTATAAAAAGATATAAATAAAAGGTTAAAACTGCCCCAGATTTTAAAGTTGATTTGGCTGAAAACAGTCCAGTTTTTTTTAATGGTTGTAATCTGTGTGTTATATATAAGTGATAGATTTTATTGTTCAATAAGAAAATATATTAAATCCTCAGAATGTTAACCAACCCCTTTAAAGAGATCATCATCACAGTCCTACAAATAGAAGGAAGCAGAAGAGTAATACAGGAGAGCTTTTTAGCAGATCTTGCATCACTGGTTGTCACACCGAATGACCAGTTATTGCTCTTAAACCCATATAACTACTTTTACACTTTGATCAATAAAATACAGCAAAATCTTTAACAAAGTCAGGTTTTCCAAAGTCCTTCTTCCAATGGTTCAGGATATCACTACTTTCACAGAAAAAAGTGAACACCACTAGACTTCAGTTAGTCCAGTTATTTGTCTTATACTTTAACATAAAAGACAAATGTATGGCACATCCCGAACAAATGTTCTGTAGCTACATGCCGTCTAAGTTAACTGATTTACTTCATAAATGCGTCACACTGTAGTACCAAAACTTCAAACACTTTTTCCCAGTTGATAAATTACTGAGAACAAATGACTTCTTTAAATAATAAGCATCATGATAAACATTTCGGGAGATGTGTGCCTTGAGATCTCTGCATAAATATCTGAAAAAAAAAAGGCATTGTGTACTTTGAGTGCTAGACAGAGGTAAATGCGAAGCTGGAATAAAGATGTCTGCCGTTCTGAGCATGTCTCATGGCTAAATCCCATAATGGCATCAGGAAATGCTTTTATACAGCATTCAAGCTACATAACTTAAAAGCATAATAAATTAACTACACAACAAAGTGTCATTAAATAACATACTGACCCCTCGAATAGATCGAAACGACCAAGACTGAAATGTGTTTGAGGTGAAATAAAAAAAAAAAGTATAAAAGATATTGAATAAGATTGAAGTCAAAAGCTAGAACATGGAGAAGTGAAAAAACATCTTCAGTATTCACACAAAAAATATGAACTGAAGTCGCTCATTGAGCAGGCAGCGTCCTAAAGTTTATATACAAAAGTAAAACTGAAAATAGATATTTCTTCTCTGTACAGCATTTTTCTTCTGCTTATTTGTTTATTATATTTTTTAACAAAAGTTTTGTGTCTTCTAGTCTTTCTGCTTTAATAATCTCTAAATCCCGATTCTCGTCTCCCATGCAGGGAGTCTATTTTCCAGTCTTTGGGTGTGACTGTAACTGTGTGTTCAGTCGAGTGATATGACATCAGGAATAGAACCGTATATGACTGATGCTGCGGTGTCTGACCGTGAGCGGGACACATTGTTGTGCCCGTGGCTGTCCCGAAGGCTGCTGCTACTGCTCGCACTGCCATTGGGTGGTGCCAGGGAACTGCTCGGTGCTGTTCCTGCCTGCTCCAGGTACAGCTGCGAGGTGTTATAGGGCAGAAAGCGGAGAAGTTCAGGATCTTCTGATGCTGATGCTGAGGCGGATGCTGCGGCTGCTGCTGCCATCACCATGTTGTAATGCTTAAAAAATAGAAAATAGAAAAGAGCTAAATACTTTAAGCATTTCATTCATTTCTAGATCAAATCAAAATGCACTCATTTACAGACAAGGATGTCCAAGGTCTAAACTTTATAGCACAATTTAAATTCCATTCTTACCGGATGATTTTCCCCAGGTAAAAAGGAAAAGAAATTTAAATCTGGGGAACAAAAAACAAAAAGATGTCATGAACAGCATTTATTACACTTTTTTAAAAATCCTAACATCTGTAAATAGCAAGAATCAAAACAACTGCATTGGAATAACGCAGGATAAAAATGATCAAGCAGCAATATTGAAACTTTTTAAAATCCCTGTTCTTTGCCCTCATACCTGACAGGTCACTGGGCGTGTGGTAATAGTGGCGGTAGTCTTGAATGAGAGGAGGGGGAGGAGGAATGTAGTTCGTCTCCACTGCTGGCATGCTTGGAGCTCGGGATACTGGTGATACCTGATGGTGAATATTCAACACCCTGTGGGAGAAACAAAAAGATCAATTGTAAAAATGAATGGAAAATGAGGGTTGGACGTTAGTTATTGTATCTGAACCACCAGGACCTACAAAGGTTTTATCATTCAGTAACAGTAGATTTGTTTAACTGGCATAAAGACTGACCCTTTTGTGAGGGGGGGTGAAGTAGGCGAAAGTGAAGGACACGCCCGTTTAGGCGGAGGCTCTTCATCATTATCATCATCATCATCATCTGAGGAGCTGTCCAGTGTAAGGTCAATGATTTCCACTTTCTTACTGTTGCTACTGCTGGTGTGGGTTGAAGTATTGTTGTGCTCAGACAGCACTGGTCGACATGATTCTGTTCAAAAGATCAGACCAAGTAAATAACTCAGATTAGAAATCTCTTGGCTTGCACGTGTGAATGTTATATCTGTGACAGTCCATATTGACACATCCATATTGCATAATTATGGTTGCATAGAAATAAATGACAAATTGTTGATTATAATTAACAGGGATATATTTCAGTTTTATATATAAAATACCACATTGTTTGTATTAATATGCATTTTATATTTACATATATATAAATAAAAACACTATCTAAATTATAATTTATTTATGGACAGTTTATAGCACTAAAGTGTAATTACTTCCTAAATACACTCCTCAAAAAATAAAGGGAACAGTTAAAGAACACAGTATAGTTCCAAGCCAATCACACTTCTGTGAAATCAAACTGCCCACATAGGAAGAAACACTGATGAGACAGAGTCTACAACCCACACAAGTGACTCAGGTAGTGCAGCTCATGCAGGGTTGCCGTGTGTCAGCATAGTGTCTAAAGCATGGATGTGCTACAAGGAGACAGGCCAGTACATCAGGAGATGTGGAGAATACCGTGGGAGGGCAACAACCCAGCAGCAGGATCACTACCTCTGCTTTTGTGCAAGGAGGAGCAATGCCATAGCTCTGCAAAGTGACTTCTAGCAGGCCACAAATGTGCACGCGTCTGCTCAAACGGTCATAAACAGACTATGTGAGGGTGATATGAAGTCCACAACTGAGTTTACCGTGCAGGATGTTTGGCATTTGCCAGAGAACACCAAGATTAACAAATTGGCCACTGGTACCCTGTGCCCTTCACAGATTAAAGCAGTCACACTGAGCACGTGACAGACATGTGGAGACATCATGGAGAACGCTCTGCTGCCAGCAACATCCTCCAGCAAGACCGGTAATGGTGTGGGTGGGGTGGGTTTTTTTGGAGGACCACACAGCCCTCCATGTGCTTGCCAGAGATAGCCAGACTGCCATTAGGTACAGAGATGAGATCCTCAGACTCCTTGTGAGACAATGTCAGTGCGGTTGGCCCTTGCTTTCTCCTAATGCAAGACAATGCTAGACCTCATGTGGCTGGAGTGTGTTAGCAGTTCCTGCAAGATGAAGGCATGCTCGTTCCATCCACCAATGCCATGTTGCACCACAGACTGTCCAGGAGTTGGCGGATGCTTTAGTCCAGGTCCGGGAGGAAATCCCTTAGGACACCATCCACCACCTCATCAGGAGCATGCCCAGGCGTTGTAGAGAGGTCATACAGGCACATGGAGGTCACACACACTACCGAGTCTCATTTTAACATTTGGATATAATGCGTTTTTCCAATTTTGAGTGTGACTCCAAATCGAGACCATGGGTTAATAAATTTGCTTGTCATTGATAACGTTTGTGGGATTTTGTTGTCAGCACATTCAACCAAGTAAAGAACAGAGTATTTAAGAATTTTTCATTGATTTAGATCTAGGATGTGTTATTTTAGTGTTCGCTTTGTTTTTTGAGCAGTAGGTCACTTATAAGTGTTAGATAAGTTACCAAAATAAGTGTCATTATTTCTAATGCATGTGCCCAGATTTCTACCCCGGGCTTTTATCGCTCCTAAAAGGCATTACAAATGTCCCTCATCCCCTCAAAGCCGCTGAAAATACAAAAATTCTTTAAATTTAAAATTAATTCTTTAATTCTGTTATTGAATGAATGACATTTGAATGTTGCCTGTTTTCCCATACTAACTCACTGATTAATGAGATATAAGCTGTCCTGTTTGTGTAGTCTAGGGATTGAAAAGATATGATCTTTAGCAGAACATACCTTCTCTCTCTTAGTTCTGTTGGATCTTAGTGCAGCTTTCAACACTATAGATCATAGCATTCTCCTGAATAGATTAGAGAAGGTTATAGTGGGTATAAAA
>JAOTRA010000029.1:12797569-12807577 GCA_026260255.1 Pseudolaguvia tuberculata
TTGTCTATGTGTTGCCCTGAGATGGACTGGCGACCTGTCCAGGGTGTACCCCCGCCTCTCGCCCTATGTGTGCTGGGGTAGGCGCAACAGACCCCCGTGACCCCGGATTTGGGAATAAGCTGGTAAGAAGATGAATAAATGAATTAAAATAAAAAATCTCATAATAAATATATTATGATACGATGATCTTTTTTTAGTTATCCTGAGTAAATATTTACTTTAAATATTATTTAAAACTACTGATGTTTTTAACAAAAAAACAATGACATACATTTTCCTTGAGTATTTTATTTGAATTAAACTCTTGAAAAAACAACAACAAATGAAACAAATGGAATGATAAAAGAAATGGACAAAAATGAATGGAGACATTAGCACAGTCGCCTCACAACAAGAATGGGTTTGATTCCCGGGCCAAGGATCTTTCTGTGCAGAGTTTGCATGTTCTCCCAATGACAGCGTGGGTTTCCTTTGGGTTCTCCGGTTTTCCTCCCACAGTACAAAAACATGTACATTCGGTTGATTGGTGAGTCAAAATTGCCCATAGGAGTGTATGTGTGTGTGAATGGTTGTTTGTCGATGTGAGCCCTGCAATGGACTGGCCAGGGTGTACTCCTGCCTCTTGCTCTATGTGCGCTTAGATAGGCACCAGCTGAACCCCGTGACCTTGTAAAATATTAGCAAACTCACCCCTGTAACTATATTAAAAGATTTTCCTGGGAAATTTCTCAATCCGCTATACCGACAGATTGCAATGAATTCACCACTCAGTATAGAGCAGCTCTTTTGTGGTTCTACGTTTATGTGTTTATAATTTTTTAAATCTAGACCAAAACTATAATCTATTTCATTAGATGACAAACACTGAGTAAATGTTACTTTGGCAGTTCCATTGGAATTTACTAATGTATTTAAGTACAGGAAATAAAAACACAACTTCAAGTAGCTTATTGGATTATACGTGACATTTTTAAGTAATTCATTCAATCATTCTTCTTCTTACCCGCTTCTTCCCGAATCTGGTCCGGGGTCACGGGGGTCTGCTGCGCCTATCCAAGCACACTTTGAGCGAGAGGCAGGGGTACACCCTGGATGGGTCGCCAGTCCATCTCAGGTCAACACATAGACAAACAACCATTCACACACAATTTACAATCACCAATCCACCTAATCTGCATGTTTTTGGACTGTGGGAGGAAACCTGAGCATCTAAAGGAAACCCACGCAAGTGTGGGGAGAACATGCAAACTCCGCACAGATTTTTAAGTAAAAAGACAAAATAGGATTTGCTTGTAAAATATACTTAAATTATGCTATCTTTATTTACAAGTTAAAAAAAAAAATCATTTTGTGTATGGCAGGAACTGGCCATCTTGATTGTGTACCTGGCATCATGGATTCCCAGAAATACCCGGTCATTTTTGAGAAAGAACGTGATGCCCTCTGTTGACAAATGAAACCTTGAACCATAGAAAAACTCTATGAAATTAAGAGAATAAAGACTTTTTATTCTCTATAAATAATGAAATAAATTAAAAAATTTAATAGAACAAATATAAAAATATTGTAGAATTTTTTAATAATGACCTATGCTCTAAAGGTCAAATGCAGAAGGGCATGGTTTATGACATCAAGATTAAATCATTGCAACGATTTATTAGGTGGCTGTTTTGCACAACTAATAAACAAACTCCAGCTGATCCAAAACACAACTACAGTTCTTACCAGATCCAGGAAATATGATCATACTTGGCTGGTTCTGGCAACATTGCGCTGGCTCCAAATGAAATATCGAATAGACTTTAAATTTCTCTCAATTACTTATGAAGTCCAGACTAGTTTACTTGGAATAATAAAATCAATAGGCGGTAGATCCATTTCTTATCTCTGGAATAATTTAGAATAATAAAACACTGTTCGAGAGGCCGACGCACTCAGTCGGTTTTAAACTAGACTTAACTGCCCTCTGACACCCAACTTTTAAAGGTTCTATATACAAAGAAATAACTTTCATTACATATTGTATGGTGTATAATCAGGTATGTGACAAATAAAATTAGAATTTATAATTTAATTATTGGGGAGGCGCGGTGGTGTAGTGGATAGCACAGTTGCCTCACAACAAGAAGGTCCTGGGTTCGAATCCTTTCAGAGTGTGCATGTTCTCCCCGCGCTTGCGTGGGTTTTCCCGGCAACTCTGGTTTGCTCCCACAGTCCAAAAACATGTAGATGAGGTGGATTGGTGATTGTAAATTGTCCATAGGAGTGAATGTGTGTGTGAATGGTTGTTTGTCTATGTGTTGTCCTGAGATGAACTGCCGACCCGTCCAGGGTGTACCCCCACCTCTCATGATGGGATAGGTGCAGCAGAACCTGTGACCCAGAATTCGGGAATAAGCGGGTAAGAAGATGAATGAATGAATTTAATTAATAGGGTGGTGGAGTGGTGTAGTAGTTAGCAATGTCACCTCACACCAAGAAGGTCCCGGGTTTGATTCCTGGGCCAGAAATCTTTTTGTGCAGAGTTTGCATATTCTCCCCAGTGTGTGTGTGTGTGTGTGTGTGTGTGTGTGTGTGTGTGTGTGTGTGTTTGCAGCAGCCCCCTTGACCCGAATTAAGGAATAAGTGGGTAAGAAGATGAATGAATGATGAATGAATGAATGAATGAATGAAATAGATGCACTCCAAATAGTGAAAATGGCAGTGGTTCTTGCATTTATTTGCAGATAATTTGAAAATATTATTAACAAGTTGCTTAATCTTAAAAAGTTTAATGGCCCGAGACTGTAAAGAACTTTCAACTCAAACGTCAATAAAAGGTTACAAATGTACATTATTGTTATTGTTTGTGCAATATTATCATTATTTTCAAGCTGATTGAAGGGCACATTTGCTGTGTGGTTATATGGAAACGTGTGTGTGTGTGTGTGTGTGTGTGCGTGCGTGCGTGCGTGTGTGTGTGTGCGTGTGCGCGTGCGCGTGCGCGTGCGTGTGTGTGTGTGTGTGTGTGTTGGCCAGTTTAACGAGGGAGTGTTGTCTAGAATATTTCCTTTTTATTTCTTAGACGAATCAGCTATACTACTCTGCACTCAATGCGCAGCTGTTTTAACAAAGCTATTGCGTCAAAATTTAAAGCGCAGTACAAAGAGTAGCCGCTAGAGGGCACTATAAGATCGGGTTTTACAAACTATTTCTCGCTATCTCGTATGGCGACAAAAGGCTTAGAAAGGCTTAGGATATGATTAATCCGAAAAATAAATAAGAATATAGATAGTAATAATAAGTGATAAATAGTCAATAAAATAAACTAATTTGTTTTATTTCTTAGGCAACACTAATTCTACATGAGAACACTGAAAAGTTAAATGTTTGTTTATATACTTTATAGCGAATGCGTCTTGCACATGTGTGTAAATGCTTGTAAATATATACAATTCTGATATATTCAAATGTTGAAGCAATATTAAATAGTGTGCAATATAAAAACTTGTAATTAATAAGATGTATAAACTTTTTAGACGTTCTTCTGGAATATGTGGATTATAACTAATAATTGTTTATACATATTTATTGATACTGATATTTATTCAAAATCTGAAAATGTGTGTTAATCTTTATCGTTAATTTTTGAAGTCACAATGCAAAACACACACACACACACACACACGCACGCACGCACGCACGCACGCACGCACGCACGCACGCACGCACGCACGCACACACACACACACACACGCAGCTTTTGCTATTGCTATAACCACGAGTAATAAGGCAATAATTATCAGATACTTTAACAAGATAGTTTAATACACATTTTAGTCATTGGGTTTGCCATCAGCGCTGTCTATTTAAAGTGCTTTACATCAATTTTACATTGTTTACAAATGAGAACAAACAACATTGATGAACAACATGGGTTAAATAAAACCATTAAAAATACATTTATAAATACGTTTAGGATTTAATGTAAGACAGTACCCTAAAGATTCACCAGCAGAAATAGTATCACAATAAATCAAATATATTACAGAATATATGCATTGCACAAAGCCACCTATTACAATTTTTCCTTAACAGAGAATTTTTTTTTATTTACAGTGAAACATGTAAGTTTCTTATTGAACTACATTTTATAGAAACGATACAGTTCATACAATAAGCCTCTTTAAATTTAGGAATAATCCACGCTTTCTCACTACAGGTCAATAACTTAGGAAATCTGTTGTTTGTGACTTGTTTTTAATCTGTATATAAGTGTCCATGTCTTGAGAAGTCTGATTTGTGAAGGACAAATTGAAGGCATCAGGGTGGAAGTAGAGGAGGCTTGAATGTACAGGTCCCGGGGCAGTGACGAGGGGTCAGCATCTTACACGAGAAATGATGGAGTGCGTCGTGAGCTTCTGGGAAAAAAGGGTATAGATCACTTAAACACCAAGATTTATGGGGATCGATCCGTTTGTGTTTGTGTGTGTGGAAAGAAAGAGACAGTGGACAGAGGGGCACAGGGAATGCAGACCATAAAATATACCCCTCATAAACCCCTGTGTTACGACAATCCAAGCTAAATGCTAACCTATAGTCTGCAAATGAACAGTGCACAACAATACCCAAACGGATCCTGAGCAAGTCTAAGCTTTATGCACATGCCTATTCTTTTTTGCTAGAATTATTAATTACATTTAACTTTTTTTGAATAGCATAATGAACCTTTCTTTCATGGTTCAACTTGCTGCACAATGTGTGTGAGCAGGAGAGACAAAGAAATATAACACAAAGGGAAAGGCCAATTATCCAACCTCATTTACTCAATCGCAAATCCATCAAATCAGACTAACAGACTTTAACAGACCTCAGGGTTTGCAGCAGGATTTTTGTTACACCTTTCGCGTTGCAATATTAATATTAATAATAAATAAAAATCTAAACAGACAAAAGGACAAAAAAAGGTCCCTTTGATATAATAGTTCAAAACAGAAATCAGAGGAATATGTCATCTCACCAATGTCTTTCCTGGTTTCACTAATAAAAGTAATTTACTAACCGTTCCTCAGATTTTCTTATTGATTTAATAAATATACATCAAAATGAAGCAAGATAAAGTAATAATAAAATTATTAACTTATTCACCTTATTATTTTAGAGAACATGTAGGAAATAATTTTGTATTTGCAAAATAATTTGATTTGAGATTCAATATTTGTTTTAGGCAACAACAAAAAAATCCAGATGATATTAAACAGGAAATTTTCATTTATTTTAGTTTTTTTTATTTATATATGTATTTATTTATTATTATGTATTATTATTGTTTATTTATTTCAGTTTATTATTATGATTGTGTTAATATATCTGTCAACCTGTGCTGTAAATATTTTGAGAGAAAACCTGTGTAGATTATATGAAATAGAATGGAACCTCACCTCGAACGATCTGCAGTTGCTGGACCATCTCTTCTCGATATGACAGCTCTCTTTTCATTTGATCTTGAAAGTTGTCTATAAAGCAAATAAACAATATAAATATTGTATTAATGAGAACAAACATTTTGAGTGTATTGCAGTGATACGCAGCATAACTAGCTCAAACATTAAGAAAGAGAAAAATAATCAAACCTCAATCAATCAATAAATTACACCTCAATCAATACACTACAACTTTTAATAATGATATATTAGAAATGAATATTTTATGCAAAATGAAGTTACATGCCTTTGGGAAAATACCTTTTAGGCTTTGAAATTCACGTTCTAGTTTCTTTCTCAGCTCCACTTGTTCCACTAGTTGTTTTTGTAGCTCTTCTGTTGACAAGAAGATATGAAACCATTATTTATATATTTATTTATATATTATTATATGTATCACTGTGTAAGTACATTTAATTTTGTCTTCAGCGCTTTAATGTAACTTACGCAGCAAATAATAATAATAATAATAATAATAATTCTATTTTATTATTATTATTATTATTATTATTATTATTATTATTATTATTATTATTATTATTATTATTATTATAATACCTTTCGCCATGTTTTCGATGTTTTTTCCAACGCGTGACACTCTTCCCGTTTCACTGCGCAGAGCTTCCAAATCTGGACACAGAAAAAAAAATTGATTAAATAATTTAGGGTAAATATAATTGACATTCGTTTAATATGAGAACATGGAGCCCTGATCTTACCCTCAAGGTCTCTCGGACCTACTTCAGCAGCGCTGTTGTGTTCGTGCAGTGATTTTGGTGCGCTTATTTCCTCCACTGTGGATGACGGCTCCTCCTCATGCGCATCTTTAACTGCGGACCAATAAACTGGGCTGAATTCCAGAGAACTGGGAGAATTTGGGGGAAATGTTGACTGAAAGCGGTTGACTGAAAGGGAAGCTTACCGATGGACTCACGTTGATAAATGGCTGTCGAACCGAAACATGGCGCATTCATCTGATACAGAGGCGCCATCCTTTCATGTGTATACACCTGTCAAATGAACCAGACAATGAATGGCAATTATCTTACATTTAACTCGGTCTCAAACTCCTCTTGATAAAATCTTAATAGCAGATCCAGTCTGTATAACCGCCGTTCAGAATAAATGAAAAAAAAAAAAAACCCCGCAGTATCCGAACAAAAGTAAGTCGAGCTCATTTGAACCGTATTAACATTAAATTTTTAACGTAACGGATAAATTCATAGTCAATATCCATTTGATATCATTTAATTAAATGAAGGGAACTCACTTCATAGCGCGTCGCAGGTTTGTGGCTGTCCAGCAGAGGTTTATTCTGCTCTTCTGCCTCACTGGTGTGTGTTGTGTGGGGATTACTTTCCTGTCTTTGCAGAGTGGCTGTTGGGCTATGATGGTCGTCCACTGAAAGTTCAAGGCGTTCTTCATCTTCTTGCATTTTGGGAGATTCCACGTCCACTTCCGGGTCCTCGGCGCTGTCGTCCACGTCCGGAGAGGCCGAGCGATAACTTGAACTTTCGCTCAGGAAATCAGGTGAAAGGTAACCGGTCCGGGTTCCCGAATAGGGGCCTCGGTTGCCGTACAGCTTTGCTATACTCTCCGTGTCCTTCACGACAGGCCTGAAAGCCGATACATAGCTCGGTTTTCTTGATATACTTTCCGTGGGTCTGGTCTCGTCTCCTGATTTGTCCTCGTCGTTGCGACTGGACTGCGTGCTGGAGCAGCGCTCGTTCTCCACCAGACTGTCTTTGGGCGTGCTGGCGCTCCGCTCACTCGGATCTGACGCATCAAACTCAAGCGGCCGTGCGCAAAGGACCTCCGGCGGTGGCTTCGTTGGCGTGTGGTGGTAAGGAGCCATAGGTAGGCCACCCGCCGAGGGCCAAAACATGGGAAAAGAAGGGTAAGCGCTGTCCTTCGCACCTGGCCAGAACACACCTGGCAAGTTTGTTTTGTTCTGATCCCCTATCCCACCGTCGTCTTTCTTTTGACACAGTCCAAAGGCCTGGAAGCCGTATGGATGGGGAAACAGTGGTGGTGGAATCTTTTGCAACATCCCAAAACTCTTGCTAGGCACTGGGATTACAGGGTAACTGCGGATGCCACTCGGTATGGGCACGGCGGCTCTTTCGTCTTCACAGCGAAGAGTTTTGAGAGGCATTTCAGATGAACTGCCCTGGACTTGACTCATTGGGCCTTGTGATTTTAGCGGGGACGAACGTTCTGACCCATGTCCAGGAAGTGTCCTTTTCCGGCTGCCTCCATTAAACATGGCCTTTACGTCCTCCCACGCGTGGATCACGTCTTCGGAGGAGTTTTTGTCCGTCAGTTTTAGGTGCCGTCTCCACGAATTGAAGTTCGCTGCGTCGGGCTGCGTGTATTTGGACTCGGGCGTGCGGTGAGAATGGAATATAAATTTATTAGGTGAGAAATACATGTTACAAAACGAGCACTTAATGCATTTCGCTCTCGAGCTGTTGTAGCGGGCTGGGATAAAGCTGCCCCGGGAGCCCCACGCGCACTCGTGGCAAACGTCGAAAGCGAAATTTTCGGGCAGTTTAGGCGGGTTGTGTTCGCCGAGGAAAGACTTGCAGAGACGCTCTGCTTCGCGTTTGGTGATCATTCCGCAGCGCCTCGAGGAGATGGGCATGGCGCCTGCGCGCCTCAAGATCTCCAGCTGTACTGGTGTGCACTGCACACAGGTGATGCCCAAAGCCACACGGCGGTTGTGGATTTCGTTATAGCTATAGTTCTTTAGGAGGGTGTTGGAAATCTGGGCCAGACAGAGTCTTTCTTGGCCATCTATCACCAAGGAGACGATGGGTATTCCGTACAGAGAGGTCTCGCTGACTTGGTTGGGTTTGAGTGTGGAGCCGGTGTAGGACTGCAGCTCCTGCTTTGAGTTTGGTGAACAGGTGGAGTCTCTTCCGGCTGATAGCTGCTTCGATATAGATTCCATTCCTGGAAATCTGAGGACCACAAAAGGACGAGAATTAAAACTTACTTCGTTCCAGTATAAATGATAAGAAAAACCCCAATGTGCTTTCATGAAACCCGAAAGACTATAAACAATAACAACAACGACAACAACAACAACAACAACAACAACAACAATAAATAATAATAATTTAAAAAAACAATTAATAACACCCAGCCGATACAAATACTTATATAGCGTACACAGAAAAACTTAACATTATATAAAATTATATAAAATTAAGTAAAAAAAATACACAAGGCAACGCAGAAAAAAACCTTCCGCGTATATATGACCAATCATTTAAGCTTCATTAGTTCAATGAAAAAGAATCTGAAGTCTTTATACTGAAATAATGATCCTGGGGCTTATTCTTCCTAAACCCGTTTTGACTGAGTTAAACCTTATAATTTTTAAACATATTTCAAAAGGATTTTTAGTTTTTAATGGCAATATTTATTTATTTAATTTGATATTTATTATGATTAATTTACTATTTAGTGGTATTTATTTGTAAACCAGAGAAATGGTGTTAGAACACAGGTCTGTCTGTGATGAAGACTCTTATCCAGGCTAAAAGAAGAAGACTTAATTGTTCTTCTTAACATTACGATTAATTGATTAGGAAATAAGACACTTAACGAACTAAACATTTTTCAACGGAAACGATAAAATATCACATTTATAGCTGTTCCATTTTAATTCCGGTTTAATTATTGTACGACCGCGATAACAACTAAATGACCCGCATCAACTTATTAAACTTGAGTGAATTTCCAATAGAAAGAAAATCATTGAACGGTTCTATTGATAAGCTTATAATAAAGTCTTACCTTATTTAAAGAGAAAATAACCTCGGAATGTTCTATGTGGAAATCTCGCCACTGATCTTCTTAAAGAAAAGCGTGTTTCTTTGAGATTTTTCGTTCTTCTGTCTTCACTTCCGCTTTGGGGGTCTGACACTCCAGTGGGGTAGAAGTTGCTCCGTGGAATTACACTGTGGATGTGGATGTTTAGAGCGCGTGGCTCTGCATGCTGCCGTCCGCGCCCAGTGTCCACGTCACATAAAGCGCGCCTGAGATCGACTGACAGCTACACTAATGGCGAGGCACTCCCACTTAACGCCGGGGTATTTACACCAAGCATCCGTCTCGGGGACCAATAGAAACCACAGACGCCGCTGTCACAGGTCCGAGATGGTTTTAGGGTTCATCACGTGATCTTTTAGCTTACCAGGCAGAGATGACGGGTGTGTGTTTGAGCGCGTGTGTTTATGTTTGAGCTTGGGCTTGTGTGTGTGTGTGTGTGTGTGTGTGTGTGTGTGTGTGTGTGTGTGTGTGTGTGTGTGTGTTACCATGCTCACTTGTTTGCTTGGATAAACTGTACAGTTTCCATCCGAATAACATGAACTGAACATTTGTCAATCTCATATGGTGGATCAAACATTATACCAATCTCATCTCATCCTCTCCATTTATCTTCCTCTCCATCTAAAAATCTATATCTCACAATCTCTCTCTCTCTCTCTCTCTCTCTCTCTCTCTCTCTCTCTCTCTCTCTCTCTCTCTCTCTCTC
>JAOTRA010000029.1:12891882-12902946 GCA_026260255.1 Pseudolaguvia tuberculata
AGATATGCAGGTAGTTGGGGTGAAAGAGACAGATGTAGAGGACAGGGTAGTGTGGAGAAGAGCGATCCGCTGTGGCGATTCCTAACGGGAGCAGCCGAAAGGAGAAGAAGAAAGAAGTTATAGTAGTAACGGTTTGGTTTTAGTTTTTTTCTGTAATCACATTGTTATGCACAAAAAGCAATAATTACCTCAAAAGTAGCACATTTTTTATATGAACAAAAGTTTAAGAACATTTGGTTGGCAAATTGTTTAAACAAATCAGGTGCTTTTTTTTACATCAGTATTCCAGCATAAAAAGCAGTCCTTTCCTTATCGCGCCATGTTCAATGACAAACATCACTTGGATGACATTCTTGAATTTGTCTCAATAGCTGTGGTCGGACATTTCAAAATCATGAAAGGTCTGAATAAGCTTCTTTTTTGTATGTGTGCAACGAAATAGAAACATGGTAAGCAAATAGGTGTCTGTGCTTGGCTAAAAACAAACCAGAGATCCATCCATCCAATGTGCCAACATTTGCTTCCTTGGAAGCAAACTGCTTTACATCTAACTCCAGCAGACTACACAGCATGAATTTATTTTCACAAAGATGACGCAGATCAAGATCCTGCTGCCACCTTCACTGGACTCTATTATCCAACACACACACACACCACAGATAATGCCATTGCCTCCCTTTTGCCACTCACACATAAGGACAATAAGTAATGTATGAAATCTGTTCAAAGGTTTCAGTTCAGCATTTAACACAACCATCTCACAGCACCTTATTGAGAAGCTGGGCCAGTTCACCACTCTCTGTAACTGGACTTTCTGACTGGGAGACCTCAGTCAGTCCAGATTAGAAGCAACATCTCTAGCACCACCAAACTGAACACCACCGTTCACTCTGCTAATTCATGACTGTATAGCAATACACAGCTCAAACCATATTTTTTAATTTCACAGATAACTCCACCATTGTTTGTTGCCAAGAATGATGAGTCAGCAAACAATGAGAAGGTGCAACAGCTAAGAGTCTGCTGTGGAGCCGACAAGCTCTCTCTTAACTTTAACGCACTGAGGAGATAACTTGTCGACTTCCTAGGAGGGTAAAAAGAGCATTCTCTAATAAACAAAAATTACAGACCCTCAACATCAGCAAGAAATCCCAGCAGTATCTTAAATTCCTGCAAAGGCTGAGAAAAACCCATCTCCCACTTCTTGACCATGTTCCACAGAAGAAACTTTAAGGTCATCCTGAGCAGCTGTATCACTATCTGGTTTATGAAATGTACGTTTCATATCAATTAAGAAAATCAGAACTGATACCCAGCATCTGCAATCCCACAAAATTATTAATGAACCCACACACTCAAACTCTTTTTTTCACTCTCCTGCCAACTGGTAAAAGATCCTGAAGCTTTCAGACCCTCACAACCCTAATGTAACAGTTTCTTCCACCAGGCTCCTCAGACTTTATATACACACACACACACAAACACACACACACACACACACACACACGAGAGTATGTTTACAACACCAACCACAAAGACATAAAATAAATATGGGCATGTACGTAAATGGGCATTTTAATGGGGTATTTTTTGCACATTTAATTCAAATGTTAAAATGGTCAACAAAGCACAATTTTTCTTTAAGCACTTTAAAGCCCCCTACTTTCCACCACTTCAACATCTGACAAGTGTCCTCTCGTGGGCACATGGTGCAGTAAACTATTCATCCCATGCATACTACAAAATCCATAGTAGATCATCAATTTGACCTACTGTTTTTAATATTCATCTTAGAACTCACTTGTTCTCTAACTGGGTCACAGAGGTCTGTTGGAGCCAATCCAAGCACACACATTGCAAAAAGCAGGGGTACCACCTTACATAGGTCACCAGTCCATCACAGGGGCACACAGACAACCACACACTCTCACATTCACGCCTAGGGACAATTAACCAACCAACCTACCTAATGTTTTTGTACTATAAGAGGAAACCAAAAGACCCCTTGCCCGGGAATGGAACCCGGGACATTCTTCTTGTGAGGCAACCGTGCTAACCACGATGCCACCTGTTTTTAATAATGACTCGATAGTACGGAAGTAGGCAATACAATATTGGAAATCAAAGAATCGACTCCAAGATCCGATTCCCATTCACTAATGTAGGGGATAAGTTGATTTTCCAAATAAATAAACACACACACATAATAATAAAAGTTAGACTACTAGTCATGGGGCAAAACTAAATTGACTTTAGTCCATGCCCGGTTATCTTTCTGCTTATTTTACGTCCGCTAAATAATAATTATAATAAATAATACTACATTCTAAAAAATGGTTTACAAAACAAAAATTGTTTATAAAATGTACTTATCCACAGTGTTTAGTTAACGTTAACTTTGAATGTCGAAAATTAATTTGAGCTAACATGAACCCGGTCTGTATTAAATACTATAACAATAATAATAATAATAATAATAATAATAATAATAATAATAATAATAAATCATTGTAGTTTATGTTGTCTTATACACGTGTATAAAGATGACACTAAAGGCCAGTCGCTAACATTGGATAGCAGATGAACTTGCTAACATTGCTAGGCGGCTAACTAGTGTTCGTGTGTTCGAAGGCAGCTAAAGGAAACTCGGCAGCTGGTGGTTAAATACCTCGGTATGGTTATACATTTCGTGTTTATGTTCTGTGTAGTTATGGCCTTTTCCAGTTCGTCAAGTTGCCCGGTTTTCTTCAGCTTCTTCACCAGACTCTTCACCGCCTTTTCGCACCATTTTTCTTCTTGTCCGTTCTGCTCTCCTTTTTTCCACCCGAGAAGCTTCTTGACGATGGGAGGTGTGAACGGTAGTATGGACATGGTTGTATTTACTCTCAGTCGCTTTTGGAAAAGTAATCCCGCAATATTTCACCAAAATATCCGGCAGATATCAGTTAATGAAACTTTATCTCCTGCAACAGACATTTGGCCGACAGCTAAGGCAGCACCACAACACAGTAATGTCGCCAACTCTCCGCCTACGTCGCTCACCTCCGCCTTTTATAAACTCGGGCACCGTCTGTGGCTCGGTCCTAAATGCACTGATAATTGGCTCTTAGCTGCACTATACACTACACTAAGCCCTGGTTATTTTTCAGCTCGTGGAGTGCAGTTGAATAGGAAGGTATTAGCTATTTAGGATACAGCTCATGATTTAAAGGTTTAAACCGGTTAACTCGTACGCAACACATCGTGACTACAATGTTTGTTTGTTTGTTTGCTTGTTTGCTTGTTTGTTAAAAAAATATTTATAATATATTAAGGCCGCGTGCTGGCGTAACAGTTAGCACGGTCACCTCGCAACAAGACGGTCCCGGGTTCGATTCGATTTCTATACGGAGTGTGCATGTTTCCTCCGGGTACTCCGGTTTCTTTCCACAGTCCAAAAACATGTACATTAGGTTGTGCGAGCGAGCGAGCGAGTGAGTGAGTGAGTAACCCCTGCCTTTACTCTATGTGCGCTGGGATAGGCACAAGCAGACCCCCGTGACCCCGAATTAGGGAATAAGCGGGTAAGATAACGGATGGATGGATGGATAATGTACAATTTTTACATTTCTTAGAGCAAACGCTGTGAATATCGGAACAAGTATATATTCTTTGATATTGTCCCATAAAACCATAAATTAATGCTTTTTACAAATCCATGTATGCTTTGTAGAAGAATTAAACTGCTTAAAACTGTGAAATTATCAACTTGGGTATAAAGCAAGACGTGGTAGAATGTCCAGCATACAGTGAGCAATAGGGAGAGGGAGGGGTGATTGCTGTATTCTCGGATACAGGCCTGTTACAGCATGTCGTCAACATCCAAACACTTGTTCTACCATCTGATCAACATGAGCATCTTTTCAAGAGTCTTTGCATTCTTTAGTACATCCTTTCATCGTAACCAGAAGATTCATGTGCTGCTGCATGGCTTAAGATTTTTGCTTGTTACAAATGTCCTGTGAGATACATTGTTCTAAGTATTGTGTTTGTGTTATCATATTATGAAAGTACCAGCCAGTGAATATGATGGAGAACACAGGCATGACTTACACACAGTTTTGCTGTATCTCTTCATCTTGTGTAATCAACTTTTACACATGTCCACATTACAGTTTATTAAAGGTTGATTAAAAATGTAGATAAAAATGTCTTATATTGAAAAGGTTTTGGTACATGGAATTGAGATCACTAAAATAACATTGTTCTCAAACAAGGCTACACTGTATTTACACCAAATCCAATATGAAACATTATAACACATGAACACACTGCAATGGTGTAAAAGAGGATATTCTGTAAATGTTTGGACCTAGACATAATCCGATTGTGTTAAGATTCTGAGACTCTGTGTGAATTAATCCAGAAACATATTGTCCTGAGTCATTTCAAACCAGTGCCTTCCGAGTGAAATGTAAAGCCAGAAGTTGTAAAAGGAAGCGTCTCACTGGCTGCCCTCGGCATGAAGTGTCAACACATTCCTGGTTTACACACCCACTGTGAAGGTTCGGAAAATAGAGGACGGTCCTTCAGATTACTCTGACCCTAGCTGTGATTTTAGTTTTTTCTAAAGTTTTCTAATAAAAAAAAAAACAATTTGTTTGACTAGATGTAGCTGTTATTTAATTATTTTTTGTTTGGGTGTGTAGGGCTATTTATTATAAAACATTTCGGCTATTTTATGAGGGCCTCCTTTTATGAGGGCCGAAATAGGCCAGTGTTAAAAATAGCCCTTTTGATGCCTGTCCTTATGACCCCTATCCTCTTAATCTTTTTATATCACTCTATCAATGACACCAGTATATATTTTAAGCTTTTTTGGCATGACATTAACTCTATAACTACAGTGAAAGGCTTTATAGAATAGGATCAGAAAACTACTTTCTGTGCAACAGATGCTGCTCTCACGCAGGAATTGTCTCATCAATGTCAAAGCACCTTAACTAGACAGATGAAATAGAAATAAAATACCAATATGTTTCTGTTCGGTAGCAAAAAGCAGCACTAGGACTACACCGGTGTTAAACAGAGGCTGAAGAAGCGGCATGTGTTGCCATGTGCCTCTACTCCAGTCTGCACAAGCCCAGCACCTGTTTACACCCCAGGGATTATAGGAGGACAGCTGGCGTGGAGTGTGGACAGCGCATGTGGGGGGCAGATGGGCTATGGAACAGCAGTGCAAGAAAGGGACAAATTTCACAGAAAGGGAAAGCAGTGGACAAAAGAATAAGCTAAGATGGTGGATGAAAATACATAGAAGGATAATAAAGCCCAAACTGCAGATTTGTGTTTTTGTGTGTGGGTGTAGGAGGATTTGCCTGACTACACAATAATGCAGTGGAGCGGGAGGGAGGGAGGGGGGTGGGGGTTTGGTGGTTGAGAACTATATTGCTTTATATAGACCCAAAGCAGATGATTAATAAAAAATAAGAGTGCTTAAAAAACAAAAATTGGCTTATTGAATAAAATGTTTTATTTATTTATTTCTGGCACTAATGAAAAATAAACCTTAAAAGATATTTCTTTTACTTATGTATAAGAGCAATATATGACTTATTATATATTTTATAATAATAAAGTTTACCTTTTACCTTTTTTTTGTTTACCTTTATTTTGTATGTAGAAATAGACATCTAGGGCCTCCTGTACAAAGTGTTCTCCTGTTGGTGTGGAATTAATTCTAAAACAGAAACTCTAATTTCTCAAACTCTGCGTAGGGAGAATCCCACCTCTAATCTCTCTACATCCCAATGAACAAGAGCACAAAACAGTCTGTCTCTGCCCTTAAATAACTTCATTTAAATAAACAAACAAGAAATGAAACTTGAATGAAAGGGAGTTGGAGATGCCACTATCGGCGGTAGAAACAAGAAAAAGTTTTCCTCTTGAATTGATAAAGTATTAACTGATTGGGAGACGCCGTCATCCGTGTAGGATAAGAAAATCACACTATAATAGAAATGATCTGACATTAAGGTGGAAGTTAAGCTGGTGATGGTACAGGAACTTTCACCCTTTCAGCAGAGACTTGCCTCTTTTGCACTGCTGTGGGAGACTCGCAGTTAACACATTCATTTTTTATTGATCAATTTCTCTTTTAGGGCGGCGTGGTGGCGTAGTGGATCGCATGGTTGCCTCACAACAAAAAGGTCCTGGGTTCGATTCCTGGGCTGGGGATTTTTCTGTGGGGAGTTTTCTTGTTCTCCCCACGCTTGCGTATGTTTACCCCAGGTACTCCAGTTTCCTCCCGCAGTCCAAAAACATGCAGATTAGGTGGATTGGTGATTGTAAATTGTCCATAGGAGTGAATGTGTGTGTGAATGGTTGTCAGTCTATGAGTTGCCCTGAGTTGGACTGGTGACCCTTTCAGGGTGTACCCGTGCCTCTTGCCTTATGAGAGCTGGGATAGGAGTCAGCAGACCCCCGTGACCCCAAATTAAGGAATAAGCTGGCAAAAAGATAAATGAATGAATAAATGAATTTCTCTTTTATTTGCTTAATTTTAGTAAACAAGTCTACCGGTCTGCATTTAATTTTTAAATGAATGCAGTGTAGCCGACCAAAAGTAGCCCAGATCTTTTAAACTGGATATCTATTGGATTTATAAAAAGAAGTAAAACAATTTACAACAAATAGGCAGCGCAGTGGCATAGTGGTTAGCACGGTCGTCTCACAACAAATAGTCCTGGAGTCAATTTTCAGGTTGGAAATCTTTCTGTTCGGAATTTGCATGCTCTCCCTGCAGGGCTTGCTTGGGTTTCCTCTGGGCACTCTGGTTTCCTCTGACGGTTTAAAAACATGTACATTAGGTTGATTGGTGATTCTAAATTACTCGTAGAAGTGAATGTGTGCGTGAATGGTAGTTCATCAAATTGTGCCCCTATGTGACTGGCAAACTGTCGAAATGTGCGCTGGGATAGGCTCCAGCAGTCCCCCGTGACCACGAATTAGGGAATAAGCGGGTAAGAAGATGAATAGAATAGAATACTTTTTAGTTTAATGTCTGTAACTTCACTTTATTGCCTCTAAAAGGCACCAATGGACAAAAACACACATTTTCACATTAATTTCATAATTAATCTTCTACCCCGCTTATTAGGTTACCTCACAGCAACCTCTGGTTCGTTCTGTCTCCACTTTATCCTACAAAAGACAGGGGACCACTCTAAGACATAATAATGTATAGCACTGGCTCAACAGTGGGACTCTTAATATAGTAAAGCGTATTGACCACCAAACACCAAAGTCTGCAACTGTCCAAATGGATATAATCGGAGAAATTTGATTTAATCCTCTGCAATTTGTCTTTTATCCTTCTTTTAATCAGCAGATTATTGTCACAGAGTCTATAAATTGTCAAGCCAGCGGCGATGCTGAAAACAACAACACAGCTGTCTAATACAATATAACAAACACTGGTCAAAGCTAAACTTCACTTTGTCCTCGTCTGGTTCACACTGAGGAGAGTGATTAAATATCTTTCTCTTACTGTGTACAAAATGATTAAACACTTTTTACTGATGGACATTTGAGTGCTACATTTTTGTGTGGTACCTACTGTCAAACGCCAAGTGGTTGTGTTGATTTCATGATTTTATGTACCACTAAACAGTCAACAGGAAAGGTGCTTGGACTCAGACTGATCAGAACGGCAAGTAGAAGAAGGCTAAGTAAACATTCATTCATTCATTCATTCATTCATTCATTCATTCATTCATCTTCTTATTCCCGAATCCGTGGTCATGGTGGTCTGCTGGCACCTATCCCAGCGCACATAGGGCGAGAGGCAGGGGTACACCCTGGACGGGTTGCCAGTCCATCTCAGAGCAGTATGTAAACATAACTATTTGAAATAGTGCAGGATAGAATAGTTCAATGAGTTTAGGCCATGGTACGTGTCTAATTTTAAATAAATGTTTGTTGCCATCTAGAGTTCAGTTCAAGTACTGCATTGCAAACCAAATTATCTGAAGTGACTTACATTTGATCTCTTTTTGTACAACTGAGCAATTGGGGGTGCTCAAGGGCCCACAGTGGTTGCTTGGTGAAGGTAGGAATCGAACCCCTGACTTTTTGGTATCAGTCAAACACCTTAATTACTAATCCACCACATCAAACCTTGATGGCATAGAAAGGCTACAAAACAATCAGTTTATTCATTTATTAACTAATTCATTCAGCTTTAATACCTGTTTATTTCCTAATACATGGTCGGGGAGGGGGGGGGGTCTGCTGAAGGATGAAATGAGGAGGGGACCACACACTTAACAGTATGTATGTATGCTTGAATTGATAGTAGATAGTACAAAATATTATTTGTGAACTTAGTAATTAGTTTAATTGAATCATTAGTTTACTTTCCTACTAGAAAGCAAAGAAAATCCTACATGTAAACACTGTCTGCGTGTTACTATCTTCTTCAAACATGAAAAAAATTCTGAGTTAATCATGTTTATTTATCTTGCCAGTAGAACTGAGCCGTTCCTCTGACTGGTCCACCAGTACAGAGGAGTATAGGAGAAGCAACCATGTTCCAGTCTATCTAATACACCAATGCCCAGAGGGCAAACCCCCATTTGCTCTATGAAGCAGGTCCAGCATGTGTGTGCATAAGCCTCTCCCTGGGGACACTTTAAGCCAACCGCAGGGAACATATTCTAACTGCTGTGCTGATCGAGTCGATCCATCCACGACACAGCCTACTCTTTCATTCGGTCCCAGGAGATGCTAATCCACAGAGAGGCTTCAAGTAAATGAGTGGGCTGGGTATTTACATGCTCTAGGATGAGTGAGACTTTGAATGCGCACTGCATGGAGCCATGAGCTCCGTTGAAGGAAGAAAGAGGCAATAATGGTAATACACACACACACACACATATATATATATAATACTACAGATACATAAACACACAGACACACAGTTATTTGAGGGTGTTGGCAGAGAAATCCGGAGCATTCCCCCTTACTAAACTAATTATTATGAAATTACTTTAAGTGCAATCAGAGACCCCCTGCTATGAATCCCTGTGACCGCATGCATGAAATTGCCTAAGTTAATATGGGTTATGAAATGGGGCTAATGCTGTGGATAATTTTTGCACTCACACTAATGTTATTTTCCATGAAATTGGGGCTTGTCTTTTTACTGAGTAGCCCTACAGCTCTCTGCATGTAAATTGCCATGTATTGGGTAATTAAGCATTACTCATGAACATTAAAACATGCTTATTTTGAGGAGCCACTGGCTCGGGGACATGTCCTCTCTGGTGACTGAATCAGTAGAGGCACAGGAATGATAAAAAGAACACTTATTGAATATTGGACGGAAATATTCGATTGTGACTGTACCACAATAAAAAGACTTGAACATAATGGGGAAAAAAACAACATCCAACAAACATTTATTTAATATCATTTATATTACTGCATCTATTTTTTTTTTTTGTCTTTGATTATATTATTGGCTTCTGATGAGCAATACTGACACAACTGAAATTCCACGTTAATAACTAAGTCTTTTTAATACAAAACTTTATTATCTCACAAATTGACGAGCTACATGAAGCCAGCAATATAATGCTTAATTAGTTCACAACGGATTTGCCACTTCCTCATATATCGTTTCATTAATTTGATGCAATTCTGGACTGATGCTCCAAGCAATGCAATAAAATTGTAAATACCACTACCACAACTGATGTTATTTTTATGGATTCGTTAACATAATGAATATAAAGTTTTTTGCTTTGATGAAACTCAAAACTGTAATACTTCTTTTACGGTACTTGTCCATTAAATCACAAATGACTTTTGTTTTTGGCTCATTAAAATGAATTTATATTATGCAATTTGTCACGCTTACATAAATAAAGATATTATTTTTATTGTGGTTTTGGGTAGAGTCCTATAACCCCATCCCCCCCTTTTTTGTCTTTTATGTGTTCAGGTGCATTTGCCAAATATTTCGTTTTTATATGTGTTCTTGTCATTTCTGCTTGAATCTTATGTTTCTTATTGTTTGTCTTTTATTTTCCTATGCATGGTCTGTTTATAATAAATAAAATAGCTCATAAATAAAAGAAAAACATGTCAATAATTTTTTCTGGTTCTTTTTACACTTTTTCAAACACACTTTGTGCAAATAAAATGGGACAGTAGTGGCTCAAATGGTTAAGGTGCCGAGTTGTTGATCAGGAGACCAGGAAGATCTGGGTTCAAGCCCCACCATCGCCAAGGAAAAACCTGGGTTCAAGTCCACCACTGTCAGGTCCTTGAGCAAGACCCTTAACCCTTCCTGTTCCAGGGGTGCTGCACGTTAGCTGATCATTTGCTCTGACCCCCAACTTACTAAGATTTGGATAGGCTGAGAAATATATTTCACTATACGTTGTACTCTGTATAATCATGTATGTGACAAATAAATGAACTTTCTAAATAAATATTCCTCTAATAAAACACCCCAAACATATAAGGTCTGTACCCTGAAGTGTTTCTGTATCTGACTGGATACACTTTAAAAAGACAATAAATCATAACTATCCAAAATAAATAAACCTCTCTGATAGTCTTTGTAGTCATCAGTAGCAACTGAAACAATTTACTTTGCTTATCTGTCTTATTACTTGTCAGTTGGTCTGTATGTATTTGCGTGTGATGCTCAGTCTCATTACATCCTCCGCGTGATCTCAGGACCATATGTAAACCATTTCCCTCACTTTCCCTAAAGCCTGGCCTCATTAGTGCTAGCTTTATGACAGAGCTCTACCTAAATACCACAGATTTTTCTAATCCCATTCCCGATTTGGGCTGTAGGCATTGGCAAGCATAAACTCACCACATTTCTACACAAAAGCATTCACAGCCACCAGAGACTGAGAATCAAAAGCTTCAAGGATGCTCAGTTTTAACCAATACTCCTAACTCATACAGTTACGTGATTCTAAACTATATTCATTCATTCATTCATTCATTCATTCATTCATTCATTCATTCATTCATCTTCTTATCCACTTATTCCCTAATTCG
>JAOTRA010000029.1:12916894-12926969 GCA_026260255.1 Pseudolaguvia tuberculata
GTGTGTGTGTGTGTGTGTGTGTGTGTGTGTGTGTGTGTGTGTGTGTGTGTGTGTGTGTGTGTGTGTGTGTGCACGCACGCACGCACATTGTGCTTATAATTCTATTAGAATGTCTGTTCCTTCATTAGCTGCACTGATCTTTGATTCAAAAATAAAATAATTAATCATAATTAATTCTCACAAAATAATAATAGTAATAATTATTATTATCTTTATAAAATTTTCTAATTACCAGCAAAAGTAAATATTGCTTTATTTAAAAAAAAATCTAAATATCTCAAAGAAATTGGATGCCCCCATAATTATTCATTCATTCAGTTTCTATACCCACTTATTCCCTAATTCGGGACCACAGGGGATCTGGAGAATATCCATATTCAATAGGTTAAATTAATCAATTAGGCACTAAATAAATAAAAAATGTATTCTAAACTAAGGGGTGGTGCAGTGGTGTAGAGTTTTCGTCTTCTCCCCGCATTTGTGTGGGTTTCCTCCGGGTACTGGTTTCCTTCCACTAATATACAAAAACATGTATATTAGTTTGATTGGTGATTCTAACTTGCCTATAGGAATAAATGTTTGTGAGTGGTTGTTTGTCTATGTGTGGCCCTGCGATGGACTGACAATCTGTCCAGGGTGACCCCTGCCTCTTGCCCTATATGAGCTCGGATAGGCACCATCAGACCCCTGTTACCCTAAAAAAGAGTATAAGCGGGTTAGAAAAGGAATGAATTAATTGAATCTAAAGTAATTGAATGTTGTTGTGTTATGTGACAGTGTGAGGTGAATAATTGCTTTAGAATTATTAGAATTTAACTCTTTCTTTTCATAATGTTTACTATACATAATAAATAAATAAATAAATAACAAATGTACAATTGCTACTTTTATACTTTTATTTATATGGGTTTCTTTTTAAAGTTAAAAAACCCACCTTAAACTGATATGTAAATAAAGATGGCAGAGGGGGTTCATGGTGGCATAGGGGTTAACAAGTCGCCTCACGGCAAGACGGTCCTATGCAAGAGGTCTTTCTGTGTGCTTTTGTGAGTATTTTCAGGGTACTCTGGTTTCCTCCCACAGTCCAAAAACATGTACATTAGGTTGATTGGGGATTTTAAATTGCCCATAAAAGTGAGTGTGTGTGGTTGTCTGTCTATATGTTGCCCAGCGATGGACTGGCAACTGTCCCGGACTTTATATATAAAGTAAAGCTTGGTGAGGATCCTAGAAAATCTCCTAGTACATTTAATTAAGAATTAAAGTTCATTCATTCATTATCTTACCCGCTTATTCCCTAACAGGGGTCTGCTGGTGCCTATCCCAGCACACATAGGGCGAAAGGTGGGGTACACACTGGACGGGTCGCCAGTCCATCGCAGGGCAACACATAAACAAACAACCACTGACACACACACATTCACGCCTATGGACAATTTTGAATCACCAATCGACCTAATCTGCATGTTTTTGGACTGTGGGAGGAAACTGGAGTACCCGGAGGAAACCCACACAAGCGCGGGGAGAACATGCAAACTCCGCACAGAAAGATTGAGGTGACCATGCTATCCACTACAACACCGCACCGCCCCATTAAGCATTAAAATGAACCTTTAAAATATACTGACATTAATTATAATACACGGCTTCTTTTAAAAATAAAGGATTATAAGAATTATTAATATTATAATTCCAAATACTTAATAAATCAGTTAATAATGCAGATGAAATAAAAGAAAAATAAGTGTTTAAAATGTTTATTCAGACATTACAAACAACTCAGATGATCAGAAGCAATCGATTTTGTGAAGACTGAGAAGTTTGTGTGTCTTTAAGTTTGTTTAATTAAAAATGAACTTGAATATAATATGCATTACAGTTTTAGTGTCGCTAGTGTTTCTGGTAAATAGAATTGAATATATAAGTATCTTGCTGTTGAGGCTTTTCAGATAATATCAAAAGATATTATTATACTTATTATACTTACTATACTTTTACAATAATTTTAATTTAATACCCATATAAAACTATAGTATTGTAGAGTAACTTTACATTTCCTACAGAGTAAAATTTCCTGTAGTAAATTCCAAAGTTCCCGGGTTCGATTCCCAGCCAGGGATCTTTCTGTGCGGAGTTTGCATGTTGTCCTTGCGTGGGTTTCCTCTGGGTACTCTGGTTTCCTCCCACAGTCCAAAAACATGCAGATTGATTGGTGATTCTAAATTACCCATATGAGTCCATGTGTGTGTGAATGGTTGTTTGTCTGTGTGTTGCCCTGCAATGGATTAGTGACTCGTCCAGGCTGAACCCCTCCCTCTTGCCCTATGTGCACTGGGATAGGCTCCAGCGGACCCCTGTGAACCTGAATTAGGGAATAAGCGGGTAAGGAAATGAATGAATGAAGGAATGAATGGATGAAATTCCATAGTGTGTTTGAACCTCAATGTAGTAAATATATCGTAGTAAATTGGAATTTCTGCTGCACTTATAACAACTCTACTATAGCAAAATAAACTACATTAAAATACAATTATTACTATGGTAAGTTTTATAATAACTCTATTATACTTCAGAGCCCAAATCAGAATAAATGGTGTGATAATACACCCTCAAAATCTTTTACAGAGGCATTTTCTATGCAATACATATGTTTATTAATACTCAACCTGTCCAGCCAAGTCATAATAATTACCATACCTCATCAAAGTCCCTTCTAGGTATATCCCACCTAATACCCTGCCCCCCTCTCTCCCCTTTTCTCCTCAGATTCTTAGGCCTATGTGATGACAGAAGCAAGCATTCACAGTCACTCAGTTTGGGTCTTAACAGGGCTGAGCTGAAAGACATGGCCAGATTAGAGTTCTCAAACAGCCTGTTGTTGGATGATACAAGACAAGTGAGACCCTCAGGTTCTCCAGCACTCAAACACCGTAGATCCAAATGCTGCTGAACAAAGACTGGTAGGAATGCAAATTGGGGCTTAAGTTACAGAGCAGCACTGTGAGGTTATCAGCATAGTGGTGCTACTGTAGCCTTTCAGAGCCTGCAGCATTGTTGAATCAGATGAAACTAATCAATCAGACATAAAAAAAAATCTGCCAGTAGGTTACTGTCATATGCATAAGCATAAGCAAGTCTTAAAATAATTAACAGATGACATAAATGGTTTAACAGCATTCTTGTTGCATGAGAATCTAACGTCTGCAGAGTTAATATTTCTGTGTTCATTCATTCATTCATCTTCTTACCTGATTATCACGGGGTCTGCTGGTGCCTATTCCAGCTCACATAAGCTGAGAGGAATCACCAATCAACCTAATCTGCATGTTTTTGGACTGTGGGAGGAAACCGGAGTACCCAGAGGAAACCCACACAAGCGCCGGGAGAACATGCAAACTCTGCACAGAAAGATCCCCGGCCTGGGAATCGAACCTGGGATCTTCTTGTTGTGAGGCAACCGTGCTATCCACTACGCCACCGCGCCGCCCAAGTGGAAATCAGATTACTCAAAACTTTTGGACGCTATTTTGGTTGGATATAGTCATATGTAGACAAGACCATAATCCCACACTCCAAGATGGCCCAGATGAGGATGGATGGCCTCCATCTTGAGACCGGCTTCTCTTTATGTTTTTTTTCTAGCGTCATCCTAAGGGCTTTGTCCTGGACACCTTTGCCATAAAGCTTTAAAGCTGCGATGAGAAAAAGTCTATTGTTGAAATCATTATAGAAATACATGGAATTGCTTCAATTGCTTGGAAAAACATCTTAGTACACCAAACACTGTGTTTCTTTCCCTGTCGCACCCTCTGTCTTGGTCTAGTCCAGTAGGCACCAGCAGCTTTTAAAGCTTGCTCTGTGGTTTCCCTTGCTGGATTCCAGAAATCCTTAACACACACTCTTTTCCACAAAATAGACACAATACATTCCTTCTTCCTTTTATTACATATTTTCCCCTTTATTTAGATCAACAAATGGATGTAATACACGTTAATTCTATGCAAACCATACACTGTGTTGATTCTTGTCAATGGGGGTTTTATCCTCTAGAGTACGTCAGGAATATAAGATTTTTAAGAAATCCAATACAAGAGATCTCTTTGTTTTGTGGTTAATTAGATAAATTAGATTTTCGTCTGGTTTGTGGATATTTGACTGCAAATGACTTGGATGGGAGATTTTGGTTGGGAGATTTTAAACAATGATTTAAACAGTATGAAATTAAATTATTTTCATTTGTGTGTGTGTGTGTGTGTGTGTGTGTGTGTGTGTGTGTGTGTGTGTGTGTGTGTGTGTGTATAGAGCTCTAATATGCTAATGAAATTAAATTCCAACAAAAACATCTGCTATAAAAATGTTTGATTGTGAGAGCGATGCTTCTTCTAGTGACAAATGTTTTTAGATTAAAATACAAGTAGAAAAATTTAACCTCATCTTAAATATTACAGAAATATTGTAATTGAAGAAAAGAATATTGGTTTCTAAATCAAAACATGTCTCTTTTATTAAAATGTACCCATGAATTTATTGGTTCATTCATTCATTCATTTATTCCTTCATTCCTTCATTCATTCATCTTCTTACCCACTTATTCTCTAATTCGGGATCACAGGGATCCACTGGAGCCTTTCCCATTGCACATATGGCGAGAGGCAGGGGTACAACCTGAACAGTTCAACAGTCCATCACAGAGCCACACATAGATGAATAACCATATTGACTCACCAATCAACCTAATGTACATGTTTTTGGATGGTAGGAGGAAACCGGAGTACCCAGAGGAAATCCACAAGAGCAATGAGAGAACATGCAAACTTCGCACAGGAATATCCCCGTCCCGGGAATCGAACCCATGCATATACATGTTTATTCCCTAATTCAGAGTTTCATTTAGAATCACTAATGAACGTTGATGAACCATTGAATGAGTACCTGAATTAAACCCACACAAGCACAAATGGGGGACATGCTTACTTCACATGACAGTCCCACGACCGAGAGTCAAACCCGGGTCTTCTTGTTATGAGGAAAAAGAGCTAACCACTAAGCCATCATTCTGCCTCGAAATAATTCTATGTAACTTAAGGGACTAATGTTGCCTCTAACAATGTTGTGTGCAGTTAAACAAGCAGCTCTTACACACAGATACACACAAATACTGCACACACGCTTTCATTCCGATTGTCAGGTATGTCCATGAAGTCGGAGGGTGCTTTTGCGCCCCTGGAATGTGTAACCCGACCTCTGTGCTGAAGCCGAATTTCTTCACTGAACTTTTCATCAAGGTTGATGGTCCAAAAATTTCCTAAGCACACACTCACACAAATACATACACATCCACTAAGTAAATATTAAAAGCTCAGTGAGCACAGTGGCATTACTATTTAACGTTGGTTTGCTTCATGATATGCAGTGCGAGATAAAGACATCTCAAACGGGAGCTGGTGACGTGGCGCGCTGCATGATGTGTTTCATCTTTTGGCATGCACATACTGAGTTCTGGGTTAGATTAGAGAATGCAGAAAGATAAAAAGAGAGAAAGAGCGTTTCCCTTTCTCTTCTCTTCTCTTCCCTGCTGCAACACAGTCTTATTGAACACAGAGAAGTTTTTAATAAATGAAATGTACCACACAAAAACACACTATTATCCAGTTCACCCCAATGACTAGTGTGCCTGTGACACACAAATAGTCTCATGTTTTCTGTGTACAGCAAACTCACAAAAATACTTTTTTATAAAAGAACTTGACCTTGTAGCAACAAACATTTTGAAATTCTTTTGAATGAAAAGTCCCCATGCACCAAAAAAACCCAACAAAGCACAGCCTGGTAATTTGGACATCAAGTCTCTCATGAGGAGGAAACCCAACACGGACTGATCTCTGAGCCCAAGCCCACAGAACCACCAGCACAGCAGGCCAAACCTCAGCCTGGAAGCTTGGAAGGCA
This sequence comes from Pseudolaguvia tuberculata, assembly GCA_026260255.1. Taxonomy (NCBI): domain Eukaryota; kingdom Metazoa; phylum Chordata; class Actinopteri; order Siluriformes; family Sisoridae; genus Pseudolaguvia; species Pseudolaguvia tuberculata. The sequence continues at coordinate 12,922,843 of JAOTRA010000029.1, forward strand.
TGTCAGTGTGACTGCATTTCCTGAGTCCACCCCATTTAAAGTTACAATATGGAACATATTAGGAGAGAGAGAGTCTCTACATTTTGTAACAGCCCCCTTTGGAAAAAAGAGACCCTCTTACTAAAGGGACAGACTGGTGGAAAGAAAAAAGGCTATTGCCTTTAGGCTCTTGTCTTAAAACATAAAAAAATGCTAAGAAAAAAAATCGAATCCATGTTATTTACTCTTAACTGATTATATGACCTGCCATATTTATGGTTTAAAAATGACCTGTAAAAAAGAAGCCGGAGTTTAGTGTCCTAGCTGCAGATCCAATGTTCCAGGGGTTACATGGAGTTGATTCAGCCCTGCCTCCTGGAATAGAGTCAAACCAATAGTCCCAAGAGTGAAACAAATCGTTGTGTTTTAGACTAGATTAGTAAGCGTGTTGTAGTACATCATCATATGGCTTAGGGTATGTGTGAAGATAAGATTTAAAAACGATGTTGGAATTTTTCGGTGGTTTTTAATTTGTTCCACTTTTCCCAGTGTTTATTTTTGTTTAGTTATTGTTTAAATACACAAAAAAAAATCATTGGAGGGTGTAAATAGTTGCCTTTTAACAATAAAATCAACGGGAATGCACATTTTGGAAACCGTTTATGGATGTCCAAACTCAGTCCTGGAGGACTGGTATCTTGCAAAGTTTAGCTCAAAACATGACCTGTCAAACAAATCTGAATCAAAGTATCAAGGTAGACTTGAAACTTACAGGTAGGTGCATTGAAGGTAGTTGGAGATAAACTCTGCAGGACACCAGCCCACCACCAGCCCTGTGGGAGGCTTATGAGGGTGACAGCAGATAGAATGTGTAATTATAATGTCCTCTATGCACATGTTTATATTCAAAGAGAGTTATGAATTTCAAGTATGTTATAACATAGCAAAGGTTCTTTACATGTTTTTTTTACAAGAATTCTTGCACTGAATTTCCTTAAAAAAATGCACATTCTTTGCACATGGAGAATCTTGATTCTGATATATAGAGTGGTTAAATGATTCAATGTGAAACCGTCATTGTTTTTGCGATTCCATATTCAATATTTATCGCATGCCATAAACACATAAATCTGCAAACAGTGCTATCTTAGAGATGATTCCAGTCTGACGTTGTGTGAATGGAGACTTGTTCTATGGTAGGGTAAATTGAAGAACGAATGGCTTTTGAATTCTGCTGGGTCTCTTAGTCATGTTTCAGAGCGGAAACTTTAAGCGGTGTCATTTCTGCTTGTTGTTGAATAAGAGGATATGAACCTGGAAGAAAAGGATGGATCGCAATAGATGTTTCATCATGGCAAAATTCTGAGCTTTTTCTCTTGTACTATAACATACATAAGGAAAGTGTACCTGAAACCACAAAAACAAGGCTTATTATGTATGATTGTTTAGAGGTAAGAGCATAGCAGAGGGAGGGCAGAAGTATCTGTTGATTTATGCTGTCAGAATCCTGCCTTTGGCTTTGTGAGTGTATGCAGAGGGAGTGCGGTGGCATTCTTTTAACTTTTGTGGAAATTCACTAAAATAAATCCTGCATGTACGTCAGTGAGGCCGCTCTTTACCCTGTAATTACTGCTGCGGAGGTGGGGGCAGGGGTTGAGGGCCTGAAACTGCATCTGAAAGCACCTCAGGCTCCGCAAATGTCTTTTCACTACCATGTGGGCAGGGAATTTTACAGAAGCAGAAACTATGTTAGATAAACGTCAGTTAGGACAGAGTGAATCCAGCATTTTGATTCTGTCCTCTTTCGGATAGACATTGTGTTTTTAAAGGACACGCCCATAAGATCCTGTCCCATTGGGTGAGGCAGAATACAGTGCAACATACGTACATAAAATGGAAATGTGTTACAGTATGAAAGAAACCTGCGACTGAAAAGAATGGAAAGTGTTGGAATGGAATGGAAAGCAGACATGGGATTTTTTTACTATATGAATAACAGCACAAGTCTTTCCATTTAATTTATATTTATTAGTGTTTAGTTGCTTTTCTGTATGTGTATGTATCCTGCGATGAACTGCTGAACTGGTCCAGGTTGTACCAATGTCCTTCACCCAATGACAGGTGGAGTTGACTCCAGTAGATCCCTGTATCCCTGATTAGGAATAAATGGACATAGACAATGGATGACTGGATGACTGGATGGATGGACGGACGGATGGACGGACGGACGGACGGACGGACGGATGGACGGATTGTATGGATGTATGGATAGGTGACTGGATGGATGTTGTTCTTGAGTTCATTTTATTGCCCTTCTCTCTGCAAAGTTATGGTAGACTTGTGGCACTTTCAGTCTGTGATCTAAACCAGTGGTGATGAATTTATTGATAAAGACTTCTAAGCACTTTTGTACTTTGCACGGGATAAGGGCGTCTGCCAAATGCAGTAAATGTCAGCTTATGGTTCTAGACTCAACAGTGTGACTTATGTAATTTGACATGTTCAAATCTAATGAATTATGACTGATTCCGTGGTAACGTTACACTACAACCGGCACCTTGCAACTTAAAGCATCACCATTTTGCATAATTCACTAGTTTTTTCTTCTTTTATAGAATAAACTATTATTGATTTCTTTCATTTTTTAATACTAGCGATTGGCAGGACGAGTACATCCTGGGCAAGTCGCCAGTCCATCATAGGGCCACACACACTCATTCCTATGAGTAATTTAGAATTACCAATCAACCTAATGTACGTACATGTTTTTGACTGTGGGAAGAAACTAGAGTATCCGTGAAGTAAAACAGTTGTGTACGTAAAAATGCATAAATGACAATGGTAGCAGTTTTTAGCTATAAAAAATGTTTAGCTAAAGCTTGTTTTGTTTTATTTAGTGAAGAAACCTGCCATAAACATTGATTCCATTTGACATATTTTCTGTAGACTGTTTTGTGTTTTTCATCCACAAGAAGTTATGATTAGCATAGCCGCATCAAAGAAAGATGGTCCCAGGTTTGATTCCCAGGCAAAAGACCTTTCTGGTGCAGAGTTTGCATGTTCTCCCTGCACTTGTGTGGGTTTTTTCCAGGTACTCTGGTTTCTTTCGACAATCCAACAGCATGTACATTAAAGGGTGGTTGTGCATCCATGGTGGCCCTGTCCAGGGTGTACCCCAACAGTTTGCCCTATGCAAGCTAGGATAGGCTCCAGCAGACCCCCGTGACCCCCAATTAGGGAATAGGCAAAGAAGTGAATGAAATGAATATTGTTAGTGACTGAATTAATATAGCAAGTAGATGAACTGTTAGCTAGTATTCTGCAGGTAACTACAGCTTCCAAAAGGTGTTGCTTTCTATATATATTTAAGAATTAGAGTAGAAAGGATTTATGTTATTATATACAAAATATCATTATTACTGCTATTAATAAAACATTGTAGGATTTATATAACCCTATCATGGTGTTTCGGGTCTTTTTAAAAACATGTACAGACATCCTTTTGAGTAGCATGCTAGTCCTTATGCTCCTGTCTAGTAGTTTTCCTTGCAATATAGCAACTTTCATTATGATCTACTTTGATCTGTTTGATCTTTGTTTCCTGTCGAATTAAGAAACAAACTGTATTTATAGTAGGTATTTCCAGCTCTACCTTTTTTATCTACAAACTTCTAGAACTATTATACCTTTAATAACAAAGCATCTCCAATTGCTGCAGGAAAAGTTAATGATATACTTGAATATGGAGAACCAGTCCAACTTGTACTCGGAAAGTGTCATATCCCTCTCTCCTTCTCTTTCTCTTTCTCCTTCTCCTTTTCCTTCTCTCTCTCTCTCTCTCTCTCTCTCTCTCTCTCTCTCTCTCTCTATCTCTGTGTATTCCCTTTTTCCTATGAAAAAAACACACATTATAAATGAGCGTGTGAGTGCATGTTTAAGTAACTGAGCCCCAACCTGCATTCGAGCATAACTAATAGCAGGCGTAAGGTCGTTGCCTATAATTAGGCAGCTCTAAACTTAGGTGAAAAGATTTCCGAAGTCAGCCTCATGAGAGAGCAGGAAGTCTTCTTGCCACTCGTTCTACTCTCTCTCTCTCTCTCTCTCTCTCTCTCTCTCTCTCTCTCTCTCTCTCTCTCTCTCTCTCTCTC
>JAOTRA010000029.1:12981343-12996561 GCA_026260255.1 Pseudolaguvia tuberculata
ACACACACACACACACACACACACACACACACACACACACACACACACACAGACATTCTTTCCTATGGAGACAATTTAGATTCACCAATCAGTCTAACATACATTTATTTGGAAGTGTATTTGGAGTCCTTATAGTAACCACACACAAACATTAGGAGAACATCTAAGGTTCCTGCATTACTGATTGGGACCTTACTAACCACTACTGTGCTGCCCAATAATGCAGATTTACATTATAATAATGTTTTAAAAGAGAAAATAGTCATATGCAAAGGTTTGTTTAACCTGAATTTTGTTTAAATCAGTTTTCAGTTATACCTCACTGAAAATATCACAGCTTATAAACGCAGCTATCATTTGGTGGCTTGGAAGGAACAGCCACAGACATAGAATCCATGTTGCAGTAATTGGCTTTATTAAATAATAAACCAGATTTTAACAATAGTCTATAACTATGCAATGGTCAAGAATCTATAAACAAAGAGAGAAATGTCAAACAAATCCAAAACAAACAAAAACGAAACCAAAAACAGGCAAAGGTCGATAACGAGAAAGTCAGACAAGAACAATGAACACTTGTTATGTTGCTTATAGAAACAATACTTGTATTTGTAACAGCAATGTGTAGCTGGTGACGCTAGTTTAAATAGAGGGCTATCAGGATGTGACACCGGAAGTACTAGGCCCCAACTTGCATTCCAGTCTCTGGTGGTGAGAGGGGGATTTGTAACAGTGGCCATACATCCTTTTTTGGACCTCGATTAACACATCCCATTCATTCATTCATTCATTCATTCATTCATTCAATCACTCATCTTCTAACTCGCTTAATCCCTAACTCGGGGTCACAGGGGTCTGCTGGAGCCTATTCCAGCGCACATGGAGCACTGTCAGATTTGTTATGGCAGCTTGGTAAACATAAAATAAATCCTCACACTATTCTTATTCTAAACTCTTTGGCAATCAACCCTTTTTCATCCTGTCCGGCCTTTAACAGGAATCTGTAAACAGCTCTTGGATGTTTCTCAGTAAATCCTGGGCATGGTGAGAAACATTCAGAGATGATCCGAATGCCTATGTGGCAATTTATATTTTAAGTTATCAGCACTGATCCAGGAACATGCTAACATCTTGTTTCAGAGGCATGTCAGTTGCGATTCATGCAGTTCATGTATACAGAGATTTTTTTTAAGCCGTGTGAAAATGCTGGAGTCGTGTCTTGATCAGTTGTGTGAAGTAGGGACAGATTGACCAAAAGCAGGAAATGTCAAGACAACACTACAGATAATAAATACTACAATACTTCTGTTGCTGTATATTTAACAGTGGATGAATGAGATTTTGCTCTGTAGGATGTGATCACGTATTAATATCCTTTAACATTTTCATATCCATCTGACATCATCAGATAGTTTATTGGCTGAAACTGGTAATTCATTGACGATTTCTGGATTAGAAGTATTATTATTTAGGGACAACATTAATGAACTGAAGGTTCTATGCAAATATTTAGTATAACATGTATTCTAATGAACTCTGCTAGTCTATAGTTGTGCTATAGGGTTCTCAATGGGTTATGGTCTGGACTTTGTCATGTCCATTCCATGTCTGAAGATGATGTCTCATGCTCTTTGAAAAAATCCACTGATGAAATATCCTGGTCATTCACTGTATTCAGGTAGTCATATGACTGCAGCAACCCCAGATCATAGTAGTGTCCTCACAGTTGTGCGGTAGGCACTAGGTAAGATAAGTGCTTCCTTCCATCCACCTCTCTTACTCTGATACACCAATCAGTCCATTTATTCATTCATCTTCTACCCGCTTATTCCCTAATTCAGGGTCACAGGGGTCTGCTGGAGTATATCACAGCAGCTCACACAGGGTGAAAGGCAGGGTCGGCAGTCCATTGCATGGCCACACATAGGCAAAGATGGGCAATTTCAAATCACCAATCAACCTAAAATACATGATTTTTGAATGTGGGAAGAAAAGAATACCCTGAGAAAACCCACACAAGGATGGGAGGATTCTTTGTCCTGGAATCTAACCCGGAACCTTTTTGCTGTGAGGCGACCGGCCAACCACTATACCACTGCACTGTCCCCCATTAGTCCAATCTATTTGAAACCTTGTTATCCAATTAGCCTTGCTCATCAGTTAATGTTTTACATCTACACAGCTGTTTAGTCCCAGTACCTAGAGTTTTCTTCACATTGTGTGTGTATGGAAACGCTCTTAGTTTCACTATGAACCATAGCAGTGAGTTCTCTTGTTATTTTTTCACAATTGATTTCAAGTGCAAGTTGATCCTCATCAATCAATAGTCAATAATAGGTCAATCAATTTTTTTTCATTTAAGATAATGATTCAGGTTTAATAATTACTTTGGAGCAGCATAGTTTTTTTACTTTATGTTTGCCAATAATTTGTCTACCAAGTTTTCTACCAACTTGTTTAAGAAATGAGAATAATTTGTTGCCAGATGAAACACAATTAGGCAATGGAAGGCTCTTTTCTATTTGCTTAGTTATAAACAGGTGGTAACTTTATTTTGAACTGGCAGTATATTACATATGGCATTTAGGTAAGTCATGTTTTTTGATTGCATCAATAAATGTAAAATACTCTATTTTTGATTTACAAGGAGAGAAGCACTTGAAGATAAATTGAAAATGGTTTGATTGGTTGACTTGAAATGTTGATCCAGAATTAACAAGGGATGGTAATCCAGGATCACATTCTGCTTCACAAAATCACAGCCAACGTACAGTATTTAAACAGCATGTAGCCAATTTCCAGATGATTAAAACAATCTTAACATGTGATCACTGGATACAATGTGGACCATGTGGTAATAATACGTTTTTAAAATGAAAACAAGTTTACAATAATGTATACACCATAAATCTTAAAGTAGCCTATAGCATTTCCGTTATCTTTCTTTCACTATATGGTATTTGGAGTCAATGAACAGCAACCTCATGTCAAACTTCTTGCATAAATGTGCTAGGCTTGTAGCCAAGAGTGCTGAGATATTGTCTAGAACTTTGACAAGCGTTTATAAAGATGAAAGATTTGGCTAACAGTTAAAGCCTTGTGTGCTTTCATTGTTTTTTCAGTGTGGATCAGTAACTGTTTTTCAGTAACTTTCCTTCTTTTAAGGTTTTTGGGGAAGCATTCTTTAGAGGTTTTTTCAGTTTCTTAATATTTATTGAAAATACAAAGAACAGCTCCATTCCATCTGTCATTTTGTTTATCAGATTGCCTCTCCTGTGAGATAAAGAAAGGCTTTTTTAACTGACTTTAGGAATGAGACCTAGATTGTCTCGATAAGGCCTGTAGCCCAGAGGCTGCTTATGTCTGAACAGACACAAAAACTAAGTGCTGAGCCTGATAACACAATTAACTCGAACAACAACTTCAAAACATTCAGAGAAGAATGTAAGAAAAAAGTCTGCACCGACAGGAAAGCAAGGTATGTCATGATCAAAATGATACACATGGTTGCTTATGTTTTGGTTTGCTGCCAGCTACCATATAGCTATACAACACCATATGTGGGTTCATAGAATGTCATTAATTAATTGATCCTCTATTACGCTTATTCCCTAATTCAGAGCCACGGGGGTCCGCTGGAGCCCAGCCCAGTGCAAACAGGACGAAAATCAGGGGTACACCCCAGACAGGTCCCCATCCCATCGCAGGGCTACATCACACGAACAATCACACACTCGCTCCTTTGGGCAATTTAGAACACCAATCAATCTAATGTACATGTTTTTTGACTGTGGAAGGAAACTGTACTTAGAGAAAACTCAAACAAGAACATGCAACATAGAGAACATGCAAACTCTGAACAGAAAGACCCGTCGCCCAGGAATTGAACCGAGGACTTTCTTGTTGTGAAGCAACCGTGCTAACCACTACATGTCGCCGTTTTACAGAATGTGTCACTGATAATGCGTCATTTTGACAACAGATCCTACAGTGTGGCATAAAGATCATGTCTATAAAGTCTGACCAAGGATTAAAACTCCCACAGTGTTAAGCAGTATGCATTAATGGTCTGAATGGTCAAATAGCTACTTTAGAATTTACTGGAATGTACTTAGGAAAAAAAGTCCCTAACCACCACATCCATGAGGGCCATCTTCATCAGGGTTTGACTGAAATAGAAATAAAGTCTCTCCAATAAAGTCTCCAATGAACTGATAAGAATTATTTGTTTGCATTGACAAGTTATAATTGCTTCAAGTTTTTTTGGGTTTGTCTGCTGTGTAGGATTCACCTGAAATAATAATTTAAAAAATACTAAAAAAGAATTTCACAAAAATGCAGTTTATCAAGTCACAAAAGCCTATTTATACACACTTCATCAAATAATGTTTGGTCTGATTAAAATTTTTTAAATCTTGGTTGGTCCACTTTTGGGACATTGACCAATCTGAATAATATTTCAAGTAATCGTCAATCCTAAAAATGAGTCAATAGAGAATGTGTTACGAAATGAATTTGGAGGGTCCGGTGAAGAGTGCAACAGTTTAGGTCAGAGACAGTGGGTGCTTCTCTATTGACTTATCTTTCTATAATCTCTCTGTCTCTCTGTCTGTGCAGACTGTGTTGTTGGGAATCAGTCTGATAGGGCGGATTTGAGTGGAGCCGGAGTGTGGGTGCAGGGCTGTGCTCAGATAAACAGCTTCTTGTTTAAGTCAGTGAGTGGTGAGCTGAGTGGAGTGGAGCAGAGCTGGCTGATAAGCGCAGCAGTCAGCGGCGTCAGGCCTTGTCAGCTACAGGAGCAGAGTGGTGCCTGGGGAAGCAGACTCTCTGGCTGCTCTCCACTCCTCCTCCTTCTTTTGACCGCCTCTACTGTTCTCTTGGCTCCTGCTAATCTCTTCCCTTTTCTCTTCCTCATTCTTTTCACAGAAAAGGCTGGAGCCGCCTAATTGCTGAGGCTAGAATGAAAACTATCAGCAGGCCATAGGGGAAGGGATGCAGACATACACAATGGAGGCAGATCCTGGAAGAAAAACCCCTATGGCAATTGTGAGTGAATACGTCACTACTTTAAGTTAGTGGAATGAAATAAACAAATATATGAATAGAGTTACATATAAGAATAAAAAATGTAAACACACATGCAAACTGGCTGACCCATATGCTAATATGTTAGTAAACTGAGTAGTACTAATCCAACTTTTACAGTTAGGCATTTGGCAGACGCTCTTATCTATGGTCTCTTTTTTTTTTTTTTTTTACAACTGAGCAATCGTGGCTTAAGGGCCTTGCTCAAGGGCTCACAGGGGTTGCTTGTTGGAGGTGGGAATCAAACTCTGGTCTTTCTGGCATTAGTCCAACACCTTAACCACTAGGCTACCACTTCCCACACTTTTAACTGTTTAATTGAGTGTTGAGGGTCTTGCTTTGGGACCTAGCAGTGACAGCTTGGTATCTGGAAATTGATACAAACCCATAATCTTCTGATCAACAGCCCAAAATGTATTTATTGTATTGTCATAGGTTTGTGGTCACCTGACCATCAGATTTATATCCAAATCTCTAACATATTTGGATGTTGACATTTGGATAAGGATTTGATTTGTTTCAGCATGACCTTATTTCTTCACTGGAACATGCTCTAACACTGTTAGAGCATGGCAATGACCCTGAGCACAAAACCCCTGAGCTCCATTAGCACATGGTGTTATGATTGAATAAAACTTGAAAACCGCACAAAGTCTTGATCTTAACACCATAGAATACCAATTAGAACTGGACCATTAATTACACTCCAGCCCTTACCTGATATATAGACCAGTGTCTGATCTCTCTGATACTATTGTAGCTGAATGAAACATAAATTTCACATTCAACCTACACATTTTAATGGAAAGTTTTAATGGACTAGTGGCCCTCAATCTAACAACAAAATGGTAAGTAAATCTGGAATAAGATGCTGAGATGCTGATTCTGATGATCAGGTGGCCACAAACTTTTGGCAATATAGTGTACGCTTCATCCAATTGCTTTGTGTCTTTGTAACTGAAGTTACTGTAGTTCTCTAGATTCTGGTTTACTTTAATAATTAAAAAACATGGAACATGGGTATGGGAGGATGAAGAAGTTATATTCTCTGCTCTTTACTGATAGCACTCAGATTGCTTTCATTGTGCAGGGGTGTGCAGGAGTCAGGGATGTGCAGGAGGCAGAGGTGATTGCACTAGTGTAGCATTAACACACATGCTTTACGTTCTTGCTGTGACTAATAACATTTGCCTCTGCTGCAGTATTTCAGCACGAGCCTGAGATAAAGCTAAGACAAAGCCTTTATTCTGGTTTTAATCAAAAACTGTCTCTACAAGGACACTTAAAATTATAAATATACATTTGAACTTTATATATATCATGAAGCATGTATGTAATCGGCGGCGCGGTGGCGTAGTGGATAGCACAGTCGCCTCACAACAAGAAGGTCTCGGGTTCGAATCCCGGGCTGGGATCTTTCTGTGCAGAGTTTGCATGTTCTCCCCACGCTTGCGTGGGTTTCCTCCCACAGTCCAAAAACATGCAGATTAGGTGGATTGGGGATTCTAAATTGTTCATAGGAGTGAATGTGTGTGTGAATGGTTGTTTGTCTATGTGTTGCCCTGAGATGGACTGGCAAGCCATTCAGGGTGTACCCTCGCCCTATGTGTGCTGGGATAGGTACAGCAGACCCCGGATTTGGGAATAAGCGGGTAAGAAGATGAATGAATCAATGTATGTAATCCGACTAATCAGAAGATGGGTGACAGGAAGTAATAATATGTAAATACAAGCTGCCCCAAAAAGCTATTTTCCTAGGAGCGTATTCATTTGTGTGTGAAAAATATGTGTGAAAAAGAAAGCTTAAAATTATGACAGAGAAAGAAAGCAGACATACACGGTCTGACTACAAACATTCTTAGTGTCTCCTAATATATGTGCTTTACTCTTGTTTGGTCATATGAGCTATACATAAAATGTTGGTTAGGGCCATTCCCAGAAATGTAGCTTGTATCATTTGGCGCAGATGCCCAGCTTTTTCTTTACTGAAGAACCACAACAGCTGAGTCACCAAAACATCCCATTGCAACCAGAGGTGCTTCCTGCCATAGGATCTCAAATGAGGCCCAGATCACAGATTCACCCAGAAAAGGTCATCAAGAGTTAGAGGGCTTAGAATGGGATTGCTATCCAGCTAACTCATTCCCTGCCAGGAGTCAGTTTCATGGGATGGGGCGACTTGCCCAATACATACCGGAAGTCAGTCTCGAGTGTAGACTTCATGGTAGTGAAGACAATTTTAATATAAGCCCATTTGCAGGTTCCAGTCATAAAACAAGTTATGACTCTCTTTGGAAAAGGAGCAATAGTAAAGATCCCTTCTCACCAAGTGCAGTCAGGTTTTTACAGCCGATACTTCATAGTTCTGTAAATTGATAGAGGACTATGCCCAATCCTAAACCTTTGTTGGTTAAACTTGTTGTCATGATTGTCCTTAAAGACATAAAGTTCCACATCCTTCCACCTCACAGGAAGTTCTAATCCAGTACCAAATTCTTCCTTTTGGTCTCTCTCGCTGTCTGTCACCCTACACATTTATCAAATCCATCTGGTGTTATAAAATATCTGATCTCTGAGGGAGGTGTAGCTACTAGCAGAAGGTCTCTTGGCTAAGGTTGTTAAAAACCATACTCCAATCCAGAGCTTCTGTCACAAGGAAATTCTATGCCTGGAAATGGAATCTCTTCTGGCACTGGGACAAACAGCAGGAACATTTCACTTCCAAACTGGTTCAGTGCTGGAATTCCACTCTGAAAGTATACATATTTGTCTTACACACTCCTCTTGATGGCAAATCAGTGGGCAGTGAGCAACTAGTATTGAGGTTTATTAATGGCACAAGGAGGTTAAGTCCTGCATGACAAGGTTTCATCATGGCCATTGAGCTATTGATCTGAAGACCTAGAAGATCAGCGCAGCTTAAAAGCCTTGCCACCAGTGTAAAACTGCTAGACATTTTGTATGCTACCTCGGATCTACAATCTTGACATTGCCTCAACTCCAGGATGCAGGTTTCTTGAATTCCGCAACCTCGGCTTGCTGCGAGGATCAGGCCTTCAGACCTGTCACAGTGCTACATCCGATTTCAGCAAACTACCACTTTAGATTAGAGACTGCTGTGTTTATGTTAATTTTCTATTAGTCGGTGTCTGTCTTTGCATTGTTGTAGTGCACAGTGAAATAAAATATCGTTTTCCAAGGACTCACTGCGCTACATACAAGACACAGGACAAGTGCAGGACACAAAGTGATAAATTCGCCTTTAATAGGTTCATTTTCTATTAGTCTGTGTCTTTGTGTTTTTGTTGTTTCTGTATGCTCTGCACTTGTACTAATTGTCTTGTATGTAGCACCATGGTCCTGGAGAAACATTATCTCAATTTACTGTATACTGCTCTGTCATATATGGTTGAAATGCCAATAAAACTTCTTTGACTTTGATGCTGACTTTGATGTGATGGATGTAACGCTTTCTGCTAGATCGGATTGCACACTTGCTACATGACAAAAGGGCAGTCCCAAAGCAAAACGTCTCTATCCTTTGGAGAAATCATGAATACATGCATAACCTAGAGATGTTATTCTACATAAAAGAGACCTTGAGGTGGCATAGTGGCATAGTGGTTAGCATGATTGCCTCATAGCAAGCCTTTCGACCCTATGAATTAATGAATAAATAATTCAATTTGACCTTTATTTAAATTTAACATAAAAAATAGAATGATTTCCTTTCATTTTCTGGAAGCCCACGTCTGTTTAGAATATTCATGCTTCCAGAAAAAAACACTTACACATCTGACCCAAACACCTGTACCTAACAACTGACCCAAACACCTGTACACACATCTACCACTCTGCACTTAAGTTTTTAACAAAGCACTAAAGGAATGAAAAACATAATGGAACAGTTCTGTGTATATATTAGCTGATGACACAAACATTACTAGCTTGAAAATATGTCCAGAGAATATCTCAAGAGAGAACTTCAACCCAATAATAACCTACAGAAAAGTTATGATATGTCTTCAGCTCAAAGAAAGTTTATAATCTAATGTGCAGTGGTTTTGGTTTTTTTTGCTTCATGTCTAGGCTGTTGTGTTTTAAAGATAAAAATATGAATGTATTAATAATGTTCTAAATTTGCGTTAGTGGTGCTAGTCAATTCCAAAGTGCTAACAGTGACAACCAAATGGATTCTTGGAAGAGATTTGAGAGTGTGCATTCCACAGGGTAACATTAACTACATGGCACAGCGTTGGACACTGATACAGATGACATTGGGTGATCCTTGCCAGAGATGGTAGGTTCCCTATGCCTTCATTTTACACACCCACACACACATAAAACACACTTACAGTGCATGTCTGTCCCTCGCAGTATAAAATTACCAGTGAAGATTCTTCAGGACCTTCCGTGCTCCTGCATATTGTTTACTGAGCTGGAATAGACAGGCAGACACTTACTCAAGCAGAATCCATGCAACCTGGGGGACCTCTTGAAATACGGCCCTCTGTAATGCCAATAGACCTCTCGGGTGTCACCCACCCAGACAGCATAGGTACAGTTGTAAGTACATTCAGGGCATGATGAAGGAACTTAGCAGAGAAACATGATTCAGTACAGATCAAGATAAGTAAATTTGCCAGGTGCCACTGACCCAACCAAAAAGCAAACTGAGAAGGACAGGAAAGTTCAGTTTTCTGATCTGTCATCTTGATAATTCTTTATTGTTTGGACATGACTGACATAGCATGAGTATGCATAATCTGGTCAAGTATTATTATACAAACCAAAATCTGGAAAAGTTTTTATTTTTTTTTAAAAAAGGATTATTTAATTTAGATAAAAAGTAATGTAAAAGTAAACATTTCTGGAGTTTTACTCATGGAATTTGAGCCCATTCCGAGAGCCCGATACATGTTTCTAGCTGCTGGAAAGATTGTGTTTGTCTTTGACATATTTTTTAATTGAATGATACACCAAATGTTTCATGTAGGTAAAAGATCTGGAGAGCAGGCTGGTAAATTCATTTTTATTAGGCAACCATGCTGTTTTAATAGCTACAGTATGTGCTTTTGCATTATCCTGATGGAATATACAAGGCCTTCTTTGAAATAGACCTTGTGCATAGGGCAAACATATGTTGCTTTAAAAAAAACCTTTTCAGTATTCATGGTGCCCTCCAAATCAAGCAAACTGTCCATTGTATTATAGGAGATGCTGACTTTTGAACACTGACAAAATGTCTCCCCTCTATTAAGCCTAGAGGTCACAACATCTGTGATTTCCAACAAGAATGTCAAATTTGGGCTTGTCTGACCATAGAACACGTTACTACTTTGAATCAGTTTTTTTTAAATGAGTATTGGACCACAGGACACAATGGCGCTGCTAGACCATGTTTACATATGGTTTCTTTTTTGCATGATAGAGCTTTACTTCCGAATCTGCAGATGGCACGGTGGACTGTGTTTACTGACAGTGGTTTCTGGAAGTATTCTTAGGCCCATTTATTAATATCAATCACAAAAGCATGCAGATACGTGGTGTAGTTTTGTCTGGGGGCCCAACAGCCACCAAAGGTCTCCTACACAGAGACATTTCTCCGGTTTCTCTGAATCTTCTGATGATCTTATGCATATAAAACTTTTTGAGACCTGTAACAGGCAAGATTTTTTTTTTCTAATTTAAATAACTAATTGTACACCATTTGTTTGGTATTCTCTAAAATACTAACAAATTAATATTATATATTGCTCTATTATATATTTCATAAGAGAAAAGCAAGATAAAAGAAAACAATGTTCATTTTCAAAAAATGTTTGGTATCTCGGTACATTGTAAAAGTATCGAGATATTAATGGATGGACGTATGTCTGACATGACTGACATGTAATGATTAGTTTTTCCATGTCATGTTAAGAGCCAGTAAAGTAAGAGACCGGTATGCAACTAATAAAACTTTTAAGAAGGTACACTGTACACCTGAACAAAGAGAATGAAAGAAAAGAAAAAGATGAAAAGATACAGACTGTCCCTAACAGTTATCACTCAAACAGACGCCAGTCTCTGCACAATCATCACTGGTCGATGAGATAGATAATGTTGGGAGAGATCAGCAATGATGCACACAACGCAATTGTTTAAAGATAGAAATGAAGAAATGAGCAAAATAAAACACTGAAATCACAGCAAGAACTGCATCTGTATGTTTGCACACTCAACACACAACTCAACTGCACACTCAACTGCATCTGTATGTTTGCACACACACCAGCCTTGACAACAAGGTTGCTGAACTGTTACATAGCAGACACACAAAAATTATATTTTTGTATCAGGGAGAAAAACAGTTTTCTTTACACCAGTAGGAGCGTATCCTCATGGTCTTGTGTGGATATTTCCTGTTGCCGTCTGGGGTAGTGAAGCTCTAGAGGTCAGAAGTAAGGGCTTTGTACTATACACACATACACAAGTGTGCATACACACACACACACACACACACACACAGATTCCTTCCCGTCTTGCCACAACAGTGACAGAGCTCACGTTCACAGCACCACAGGGGAAGTCACTCCATTACACAACTATTCCTTAACTGACCTTAGAGTAACTGAGGTAAGATTTTAGGATTTATTCTAGTTCTAAAGTAATGGTACCATACGTACAGTTTTATAATAAAAATAAATAAATACCATAAAACTCTACTATAAAAACAGACATTGCTGTTGATCACAAAAAGGCAGTGTTGCTGGAAGTGAATGAAATCATTTAGAAACATTCGTTTGAATGTGATGCTAACTTCTTTCTGTTTTAGTCTGCTTTGGTTTGAAATGACTCAAGAGACAATTCCAGGAACACTGGGCTTGAAACAGGAATACACTGGTGAGAGCTGGAAATGGATGACTTGTTATTAGCCTAGAAATGGCACCTTGCTAATATTGTATAACATGACTAGAATTTTTTTTGTCCATTGGCTACTCCAGTTAAGGGTTGCCACATTTGACTTGGCATGGTTTTATGCTGGATGCCCTTCCTCATGACTAAAATACTAGTAATTATTATGATTCTCTTAATATCCAACATATAATAATTATTCATTCATCTTCTAATATGCTTATTCCCTAATTTTGGTTCACGGGTGTCTGCTGGAGTCTATCCACCCATAGACCCTCCACACACTTACTTCAATGAGCACTTTAGAATCACCAATCAACCGAATGTACATAATTTTGGGCTGTGGTAGGAAACTGGAATACCCGGAGAAAACTAACACAAGCGCGGTGAAAACATACAGAGAAAGACCCCTTGCCCGGGAATCGAAGCCAAGCCTTCTGGCTTTGAGACGACCATGCTAACCACTATGCCACCAGGCTGCCCTATTATTACAATTATACCCTGAATAGTGGATGAAACTCGTTATTGAATTATTTATTGAATTTATAGTTCTACATTCCCTTTCATCTGTATTAGGTAAGGCATTAATGCCAGTCCAACCCTCCCCAACCCCCACTCCGAGTGGTAAAAACACTGCTGTATCTTGACTTTCTTTGTCTACTCTTTACAGGATCAAAAAAGTGCTTAAGGCCAGCTTCACTGTACATTAAATCTTTTTCTGACCTGAATTTAGGCGCATAGTATTGTATATACCAACTCTTCATCCTTTGCTCCTTTCTACCTATGCATACAGTCTACCGTGATTTATAGTGAATTAAAAAGGCTTGAGGGTGCAGTCTGTACTGCTTAAATGCTCTCCGTCTGGCTGGCTCTCTTCCACAGTGTCTTTCAAGGATTCTGTTTCTCCCCTCTGTACACAACCATTGTGCCCTTAACAGATGAATCATGCCAGTGCAGCACTAATGCAGCCCCAACAAAGGGGATCGGTTGGCAGGTCACAGAGTCACTGGTGATTCCATTGCAATTTAACAAGCTGCAAATTCATATTCTGCACTGCGCATGAAATCGACCATGGTCCTAAAAACAACAACACTCATAAAATGACATGGTCACTGATGAATTATATCTGAGATCATGAACTAAATGGGTTTACGATACATTCAAACAGGCTGAGAAGGCAAAAATGTGCTGATGGTAGAAGTCATTTAAGAGAAAGGGAGAGAGATGAAGTGATCGGTCTAAGCTAGCTTAGATATGGGTCAGGACATAGGATATGGCCAGAGTCATCATCTGGCTATGCATTCCTGCCCTATCTATGCAGTAAACTGCATCTCCTACTTCTTCTTATTGGCTGGTTAGGAATTCTCTATCTGAGATACCTCTCACTTCTCTCTCTTTTTGTCCTGTGCTCCTTTTTCTTTTTCTATTGGTTTGGCTTCCTTGTTTTTGACACAAAGCATGGATGGTTACTAGTCATTAAGATAAGAAAACACTGAGAGGTGGATGACGCCTCTGGGGATGAGTTACAACCCAAACAGTGGAGGCAGGGATGGAGCGGACTCTTAACTACTCCATATCAGTTTGCTTTGGCAACAGCAAACTATTCATCAAGCTACTCATAGAGAATAGTTTCAGGCAATGTAATCATCAAGTCTTGTTTTCAATTTATTTATAAATGAGCTGTATAGGGTTAAGGGCCTTGTTCAGGGGCCCAGGAGTGGCAGCTATTCTGGTCAGAAAGAAACTAAATAACCGCTCACTTAACTTCAAATTCATTTATTCATTCATCTTCTTACTCGCTTATTCAGTAAGAAGGTCATCTTCAGGCTCACAGGGGTTAATTTGGAACCAATCCCAGGGCACATAGGGCAAGAGGCAGGGGTACTCCCTGGAAATTTCGCCAGTCCATCGCAGGACCACACATAAATTAACAATCACACACATACACATTCACTCCTACGGACAATTTTGATTCATCAATCAACTTAATAGACATGTTTTTGGACGGTGGGAGGAAGTACCCAGAGGAAACCCACGAAAGCACACGGAGAAAATGCAAACTCCGTACAGAGAGATCCCTGGCCCGGGAATCGAACCTGGGACCTTCTTGTTGTGAGGCGACCATGCTAACCAAAACACCACCGTGCTGCCTCAATTAACTAATATTTTAAATTACAGTACATTTATTTATTCATCTTCTAACTCGCTTATACCCTAATATAGAGTCACAGGGGCCTGTTGAAGCCTATCCCAGAGCACAATGGGCGAAAGGCAGAGGTACACTTTGGACAGGTTCCGAGTCCATCGCAGGGCCAACATTTCCAGTTTATTTACTTATTTTCATTTCTTTGCAGGAACCAAACTTGGATAAGAAACTAATCCAAAAATATGTCCATTCCCACTGCTTATGTAAAACATGACAACGGATTGTGACAACACACAAAAGAAACACACAAGCCCACAAGTCGATCAGTCCTACTCAGTGGAAGAGTTTTTGTTGTTTTATTTGCGTAGACATACTGGCGGTTGTATTATTTGAAATGGTCCTTACTGTCATTACTGTCTACAGTATACCATTCATAAAACAGCCACAATAGACGGAAAGGTACAGAAATGATCCTTATTTGTTTCAGTGGATGGACATTGTACTGAGATGAAATGAAGTGCGTTTGTGTCATGAAACCTTAAATGAAAACCAGACATTGGTTTTGGTTTTGCAGTCTTACAATATTGAAAAGAAGAACACAAAGTTCAAAGCTAACTCCACATTTAGACAGAAAACCACAATGTAATATTAAGACAGTTTCAATGCAGCCGTGCCTCAAATTCTTACAACAGCACGAACCGGCCCGAGCAGGCAATCCTCACATGGTCTTTGTTACTCTTCATATTCAGGAAGTTTTAATTATAGAAGCACTAGAACAAACAGGCAGTATTGTTGAGTTTTTGTGAACACACAGAACATTCATATACAGTGTAAATTATATGTTGCTTTACTTTTACCGCATTTGGCAGCACTTGTCCTCAATTGAGCAGTTGAGGGTTAAGAGCCATACTCAGGGGCCAGCAGGAGTGCCAATCAGGAATAGTTTTTTGTTATACTATTTGTTATAGTCATTCCTCTAGAGACCACTCAACAAAGTTTTAAAAACACTAATCCTTGGACACACACACACACACACACACACACACACACACACACACACACACACACACACACACACACACACACACAC
>JAOTRA010000029.1:13020589-13030679 GCA_026260255.1 Pseudolaguvia tuberculata
TGTGTGTGTGTGTGTGTGTGTGTGTGTGTGTGTGTGTGTGTGTTAGAGAGAGAGAGAGAGAGAGAGAGAGAGAGAGAGAGAGAGAGAGCAGATCTGGCAATTTGACCCCGTGTTAGAGACCCTGCCAGTCTTGAGGCAGTCAGAGAAGGCCCATATATTTTCAATGCCTACCTTTTCTTAATTCTCTTTTTTCTTTTTCTACATTGCATTTCTCCATTGCAAAGTTTTTTGGTCCAAGATCTTATCTGCAGATTACAATATGAATTACATTCCACGCCGTTATACATCATGCACTGGAAATAATTATAGGTAATATAGTTCAAATCGTCACACCTATGTGGGAAAACACATGCAATATGTAATGGTCAGGTGTTCCATGTCTGGTGGCTGACTAATTATAAAAAAAATAAAATCTACCCTCTAGTCTAAAAGCCCTTAAGCAGAGCACTTGATTCCTTAAGTAAAGCCAACAATTAATGAAATTACTTTAAAATGAAATGTTTCCCCATCCATCATTTTCTCATTACCTCCAAAACAGGACCTGTTTGGCAATGTGTTATGCTCCATACAAGAACAGTGTTGAAAGTGTAACTCAAGCAGTCAGTACGTGCTTTTGTCCCGAAGCAGTCACTGCAGAGAACAGACTAAGTCTCAGCTGAAAACAATTGCAAACATTGAGGACATTCGTAAGATGACCCAGTGCACTTCAAATCCATCCGTGAATTTCTGAAAAAGCACAGGATTCGTATGTGAATATTAACACAACATATTATTAAAACAAAGAAAATAAACCATTAAACAGGCTGCTTTAAATACATTTGCACATAAAATTCATTCATTCATTTATTCATTCATCTTCTTACCTGCTCATTCCCTAATTCAGGGTCACAGGGTCTACTGGAGCATTTCCCAGAGCACATAGGGCGAGAGGAATGGGTAGACCCTGGACAGTTCACCAATCCATCACAGGGCCACAGATCATTTCTAATCATCAATCAACCTAACGTACATGTTTTGGACTGTGGGAGAAAACTGGAGTACCTGAAGAAAACCAGCACAATTGTGCTGGTAAAACATGCAAGCTCCGCACTGAAAAATCCCCGGCCCTGGAATTGAATTTTGGACTTTCTTGTTGTGAAGCGCCCGTGCTAACCATCACGCCACCGCGCCGCCGTCACATAAAATTTATAAATGTCATAAAATTATTGTAAGAACTGTGCCTTTGGAGGACCGCCTGCAGAGGGCGCCCTCGCCTGAATTTTAGTGGACAATCCTGATGGCAGCCATCTTGGGCGGGTCGCGACTATATAAACAGGTGGCCTCTATTAGGTCTTTGCTAAGTATTGTTGCCCTAGGCCTTACTAAGTGTTTGTTCTGAATTTATGATTGTGACTTTGAGATTACCGACCTTGCCTGTTTGTTTGACCACTCTTTGGATTACCCTATTTTGGATTGTTTGCCTAGCTCTGCCTGTACCTAATAAACCTGTGAGTTCTACTGCATTATGGATTCATCCTTGCCTACAGCCAGTGTGTTACAGAATACTTCGCCAAACGCGAATCCTGCAGAGATCCGGGCTTTAGATGACTTATTAGCGGCATTGAATGCTCCGGCTCAAATAATACACGGACTTCAGGAGCAGGTACGCACGCTCACGTTATCCACCGCGGCCCAGCAGCAAGCTGTTGCCACCGCTGCACTCTATGCTCCCTCGACCTCCCTCCCAAGTAAGTTCAATGTCGGGGGTTTATCCTCCAGTGCCGAGTATATCTCCTTGAGCACTCAGCTCGCTACATGTCTGAGGAAAGGAGATGCGCCTTTCTCATATCCCTGCTCACTGATCGAGCGCTGGAGTGGGCAACGGCCATCTGGGAGGTTGAAGAGCGCATGAGGAGCTCAAGTGAGTTTTTTCTCTCTAAGTTAAGAGAGGTGTTTGAGCACCCGGCGGGGGGTCTTTACATAGCCTCATGCCTTTACTGTCTAAGACAAGACAAAGAATCAGCCGCTGACTATGCTATCGCCTTCCGAACGCTAGCGGCTCAAAGCGGCAAGAACGAGGTGGCATTAAACGCCCTATTCAAAGAAGGGCTCAGAACTGCAGGCTGAGTTGGTGTGCCGTGGCGAGGCGGATTCTTACTCCGGGTTCATACAAAGAGCTATCAGAGTGGATAATCTTATGCGCAACCACGGTGCCGCCTCCTGTGAGCCAGCCGCTATGCCTAGACTAT
The DNA here is from genome assembly GCA_026260255.1 of Pseudolaguvia tuberculata. Classification (NCBI taxonomy): domain Eukaryota; kingdom Metazoa; phylum Chordata; class Actinopteri; order Siluriformes; family Sisoridae; genus Pseudolaguvia; species Pseudolaguvia tuberculata. Next base: position 13,022,818 of record JAOTRA010000029.1, read on the forward strand.
CCAGCCACAATAGTGTTGGAGAGCCCATGCAAGTTGGGGCCTATAAGCTCAATGCGGAGGAAAGGAAACGGCGCCAACGACTGGGTCTATGCCTGTACTGCGGCCAGCCAGGACATCTGTGCGCCCACTGTCCCACTCTGATCTCCAAACGCAGCCCTTTAGTAAGTTCTCCCATGCTTTCCATCAGTTTGAGTGCCAGTTTCTGTGTGCAAGTTCGATTTCAAGGTCTTGGTTTAACTGGTGCTCTTTCCGCCCTTGTAGACTCAGGGTCTGCATTGAACTTGATGGATGTGGCTTTGGCAAAATGCCTAAAGGTACCCACTGAGCCCTGTACCCCCCTTTGAGCATCACGGATATAGAGTGATTGGCAAGGCCATTAGCCGAAAAACCTCGCCTCTCCTGCTCAAAGTGGGCGAAAACCACCAGGAAGCCATCAGCTTTCATCTGGCTCAAGCCCCCAAATCCCCTATCATCTTGGGTTACCCGTGGCTGGCAAAGCATGACCCGGTCATCTCATCTCATCATTTTAGCAATGTTCCGCCTTGTTATCATGAATTGTACGAAGTTTTCAGCAAAGAAAGAGCAGCGAAACTGCCGCCCCATCGCGACGTGGATTGCGCGATTCAGCTCCTTGATCAGACTGCTCCGCCAAAGAGTCGTATCTACCCGCTGTCTCGGCCAGAGCGGGAGACCTTGGACACGTACATTTCTGAAGCGCTAGCTGCAGGTCACATCCGGCCATCTACGTCGCCAGCCGGCGCAGGGTTTTTCTTTATTACTAAAAAGGATGGCAGCCTTAGACCATGCAATGACTACCGAGGCCTAAACAACATCACGGTGAAAAATCACTACCCAGTGCCGTTAGCGGCCCTAGAGCAGCTGAGAGACGCACAGATTTTCACTAAGTTGGATTTGAGGAGTGCCTACAACCTAGTGCGTATTAGAAGGGGAGACTAGTGGAAGACGGCCTTTGTCACCCCCAAGGGGCACTATGAATATCTGGTGATTCCGTATGGTCTGTGTAATGCGCCAGCCATCTTCCAATCTTTTATGAATGATGTGCTTCGTGAGTTCCTTAATGTGTGCGCCATCGTATATATTGACGACATTTTGTATTATTCACAGAGTAAGGAGCAGCACGAGGGGCATGTTAAGGCAGTCCTGCGGCGCCTGCTGGAGAATGAGCTATATGTAAAGGCCGAGAAATGCCAGTTTCACACCCAAGAGGTACGATTTCTAGGATATGTCGTTAATACCTCCGGAGTCTCTATGGACTCTAGCAGGGTGGAGGCTGTGAGGGAGTGGCCTACTCCGCGCACTGTAAAGGAGCTGCACCGTTTCCTGGGGTTTGCTAATTTTTACAGGCGCTTTATCCACAATTTCAGCCTCACAGCGGCCCCATTAATGTCACTGCTGAAGGGGGCACCCACTAGATTGCGCTGGACTGAGGTTGCGGCCAAGGCCTTTTCGATCCTTAAGCACAAGTTTACCTCTGCACCCCTGCTCACACACCCTGATCCCTCTCGGCCGTTTGTTGTAGAAGTAGATGCCAGTGACTGTGGAGTGGGAGCGGTTCTGTCTCAGGTGCATGGCCCCCTAGATGCACCCATTAGCGTATTTTTCTCGTAAGCTCTCGCCCGCAGAAAAGAATTACGATGTTGGAAACAAAGAGTTGTTGGCCATAAAGTAGGCCCTGCTAAAATGGCGACACTGGTTGGAAGGTAGTGTCCATCCGTTCTCAGTCCTATCACAAGAACCTTGAGTATGTGAAGGGGGCACATCGACTGAACGCGCGGCAGGCACGCTGGGCGCTATTCTTCACTAAATTCCACTTTACTATCTCCTACAGGCCAGATTCAAGGAATGGCAAAGCCAATGTCCTCTCCAGGAGATTTGACCCTGGGGAACAGGAGGACACTCCCAAGCCGATACTGGATCCCTGCATCATTGTGGCTCCAGTACTGTGGGATCTGACCGCTGAGATCCGGGAGGCTAATACCCGCATACCACCTCCCTCTGGCGTTCCCTCGGGTAAGATTTTTGTTCATAACGACCTGAGTCGTTTAATCGAATGGGCTCACACCTCTCTAGGAGTAGGACACCCTGGCGTTCATAGGACACTGGAACTACTGCAGGAGCGTTACTGGTGGCCTTGCATGGGAGAAGATGTTTCTATGTTTGTGAGTTCCTGCTCTGTGTGCGCTCAGTCCAAGACTCCCCGACATCTTCCTGAGGGCCTGTTGCACCCCCTGCCAGTCCCACGTCGACCCTGGTCACACATCGCTATTGACTTTATTACTGACCTACCTGCTTCGAATGGCCACACGATCCTGACCGTGATCGACCGGTTTTACAAGTCTTTACGAGGTACGCCTTCCGCCACTGAAACCGCTAACCAATTGTTTAATCATGTGTTCAGGATCTATGGCCTACCAGAGGATATTGTGTCAGACAGTTCACCTCCGCTGTGTGGACAGAGTTCTGCAAGAGACTGGACATAAATGTGAGCCTGACCTCAGGGTACCACCCACAGTCCAACGGTCAAGCAGAGCGCCTAAACCAGGAACTGGGTCGATATCTGCGCTCTTACTTCTCAAGGGAGCAGCATCGCTGGAGCGAATTCTTGCCTTGGGCCGAATATGCGCAGAATTCGCTCCGCCACTCCTCCACCAAGCTAACCCCTTTTCAGTGTGTTTTAGGGTACCAGCCTCCCCTATTTCCCTAGACTGGAGAACCGTCAAACGTACCGTCCGTGGAGGGCTGGTATCAGCGTAGCGCGCGGGCTTGGGAGGGAGCTCATGTGCTTCTTGGCAGAGCGAAAAGGGCCCAAAAGAGGCAGTCCCATAGGTCACGGAGGCCTGCACCCTCATACTTAGCCACACCCTTTGACCAGGTATCAACTCAACATCTCCGCCTCAGGTTGCCCAGCAAGAAGCTTAGTCCTAAGTTCATTGGCCCATTCAAGATAATCTGCCAAATCAATGAGGTAACATATAGATTGCAATTGCCTGCTCACATGCGCATTCACCCGGTGTTTCATGTTTCCCTCCTCAAGCCCTACGTGCCGGACCAGGGTCCCAACATCGCGCAGCCTGAACCCCCTGCTCCCATAGAACTGGAGGACGGATTGGCGAATACAGTCCGAGAAATCATCAGCTCCACATGACGCCGTGGGGGGCTGTAGTACCTTGTGGACTGGGAGGGCTACGGGCCGGAGGAGCAGTCATGGGTGCCCGCCTCAGACATCCTTGACCCATCGTTGCTGCGAGAATTCCACCGCGCCACCCGACCCTCCCAGGACCACGTCCGAGGGGGCGTCCCAGAAGACCGCCAGGAGGCATTCCTCAGGGGGGGGAATACTGTAAGAACTGTGCCTTTGGAGGACCTCCCGCAGAGGGCGCCCTTGCCTGAATTTTAGTGGACAATCCTGATGGTGGCCATCTTGGGTGGGTCGCGACTATATAAACAGGTGGCCTCCATTAGGTCTTTGCGAAGTATTGTTGCCCTAGGCCTTACTAAGCGTTTGTTCTGAATTTATGATTGTGACTTTGAGATTACCGACCTTGCCTGTTTGTTTGACCACTCTTTGGATTACCCTATTTTGGATTGTTTGCCTAGCTCTGCCTGTACCTAATAAACCTGTGAGTTCTACTGCATTATGGATTCATCCTTGCCTACAGCCAGTGTGTTACAATTATTGAACATTAGAATAGATAAATGATCAGGGAGATTTGAAGACATGGTATTCTCATATTGTTGAATAATACAGTATAGCATAAAACAACAATTACATTTTATGCACACATTTTCGAAACCTCTATGCCACAGAAAGACCAGCATGCTCTTTGGGTTTTGTCTGTGTGGAGAGTGTTTCACACTCTTTGCTGGTTTTTGCCCCGTGCTTGACAATGGCTTGCTTAAATCAATATTCCAGAATTACCTGACAGTCAATCAGCTGGGAAATGAAACTTAAGCCCATTTGAAAATGATTGCCCTCTACTGGTCAGATACTGGTTTTAAAAAATAGCTGCTGGACTACTGTATGCTCTGCTTTAGTCACTAGGAAGAAAGCTAAAAAGAACTTTTCTGTCTATGCAAATTATGCAATTATTATGCAGTGTATTAAAGTTATTGACAGTATGTTGTTAAAACACAAATGGTATTGAATAAGCATTTACAAAAATGCCCTGTGTTTTTTGAGTATAAAAGGTAGTTGAGGAAACCAAGCCTAATTTTGAAAAAATTGAGATATGTAAACAAAACATTGATTTGATTTCTTTAAAACACAAATTTAAAATAAAATAAGAGGGGTTTAAAACTAATGAAACCCTCTTAATCTCCTTAATATTAATAGTAATTAACAATGGTAATATAGGTGGCCCTGAGATGGACTGGCGACCTGTGCAGGGTGTACCCCCGCCTCTTGCCCAATGTGAGCTTGGATAGGTGCCAGCAGACCCCCGTGACCCGGAATTAGGGAATAAGTGGGCAATAAGATGAATGAATGAATGAATATAGGCGGAACAGTGGCGTAGTGACTAGCACTGTTGTCTCACCTGAAAAAGATCCGATTCCCAGGAGTTTGTATTTTCTCCCCGCACTTGTGCTTGTTTTATCTGGGTATTCCGATTTCCTCCCATGAGTCCAAAAACATGTACATTAGGTTGATTGATGAGACTAATTTGCCCATAGGAATAAATGTGTGTGTGTGGTTGTTTGTCTATGTGTGGCTCTGTGATGGACTGATGACCCGTCCAGGCCGAAACCCTGCCTCTCGCCCTATGTGCACTGGGATAGGCTCCAGCGGACCCTCCTGACCCCGAATTAGGGAATAAACGGGTAAGAAGATGGATGAATGAATGAATAATTTAATGAATGTTAATAAAATATCATGTTAAAATTTATGCTTATTTAATACCATAAAAGTTATTTATTTTATACCATAAATGTAGCTAAGAAGTATTTAAAATGACTACAAACTGTCATTCATTTTAATACATTTTGCCCTTGCATATAAAAATTGCTTATAATTAATTTATTTGGTGAGGTTAAACTGGAATATTCTTAATTCTTAATTAATTAGTTTGGGGGCAGCACGACTGTAAGAACTGCGACGCCAGAGGTCTGCCCAGAGAAGGCGCCCTCACCCGAATATTGACAGATTGCTTCCTGGCCTTGGTAATTGGGCAGGGTCTCCCTATATAAGCAGGAGGTTCTCCAGAGCTCGACGCGAAGTATTGTTGCCCTAGGCCTTTACCAAGCGTTGTGTTACAAAGATTACTCGGATTGATACTTGGATTTATGAACTGTGGATATTGGATTGCGATTTGGATATTGGTTGCCTTGTATGTTACCCATTTTCCCCTGCCCAAATAAACTACCTGACCCCTGCATTATGGATCCGGATGATTCTTCAATACCCTTGCATTCACAGTTACAGTTACAGTTAGCAATTGTGGGTAAAGGACCTTGCTCAAGGGCCCACAGTAGTTGCTTGGTGGAGGTGCGAATCGAACCCCGGTCTTTCTGGTACTAGTCCAACACCTTAACCACTAGGCTACCACTTCCCACTTCCCATTCACAACGACTGATAACCATTAGTTCAAAGACGTCAGATATGGTTTGTAACAAAATATCAGTGACAAAATCAATTATTAACTAATGAATTATTATATCGAATTTTGACGTTTACTGACAGCCCACTGCTTTTTCCAAAGTTTGTAAAGTTTGAAAAGTTGATTAAAACTATGGTCTCCATAAAGATGATGTTGAACCAGATCTTGTTGCCAATCTTCTTAAAACGTCTTATAAAGGAAATGTGTGCTATTTCAAAGCTTGCATCTCTAAATGCTATGATTGCCTAACAGCTAGCATCAAACAAATAATTTTGTTGACCATGTTTACTTATTAATATTAATAAAGGGACATGGAATGATTTATTGAACAGCCTTAACAAACCAGCATCTCTTAAACATTATGAAACATGGCTCTGACATAAAACTGTGCATAATATGTGCATTATTTATTAAATGTCTATAAAATGTGTATATCATTCTTTTATCTACTTTTGGATTTTGAATGTGTGTGTTGTAAATTTCTGTTGTTTTATTTATTTGGCATGAATAAAAGAAAAGCCAGGTAAAATGTGTATGTGGTTTACAGTTGCTTAAAGAATGCCAAATAAATGTGTAATGCATATGCTTTATGTGTAATTTGTCTTAAATAGTTATGTTTATTGCTATGATGCACATTTTAACACAAAATTGTTTTGATTACTTAATAAAATGATACTATGAAGTAAAAAGGAATACAAAAATGAACTTACCAGATAGAAAAGATGGATGGTGTGCCAGCTAACAGACTGAGCGTATATTTTGGTTACTTAATAAGGCACAGCACACAAGTTCTTTGGCTTTTAAAGGACTAGTTTTCAATCCTTTAACACCAGTCTTTAATTAAAAGAAAAAATCCATGTAAACCATCTCACTAATGAACGCAGAGATCCAGATGGGTCTTGTTTGTATTGGAAAAGCAGCATACAAAAGCTTAGCCCTAAAAAGTTCTGTATTCATTTTTAACTTTTTGAGTTTTATTTATAATAATTTAAAGTAAATTGGTGGAAACAACCATCATTATTTAGCATTACCTTATACTGGTTGAAGCTTAAACAGGAATTGGGCTGACATGTTCTACTTCAATGTAGTCATATTCTACATATACAGAATTCCTAGACCCATAACTGGTGTGATTCAAACCTGAAGCCAGTCTGTGGACCAGATTAAAAAAAGGATATTTAATCTGACAGCTATTACCTGCCTCCAAAAACAACACCTTAGAACAAGGAGGAAATTCCACCACCTTCATTGCTCTCTGCTGGAATATAGCAATTACTTAATCCGGCACTTGTAATGAGCTCATTTCACAATGTCATAATCAGCTTTTATTCACACTGCTCAGTTTTGACAGGTTGAACTCAATTGCCTCCTGGGTTAAGGCAATATGGGGACGTGGTAGCTCAGTGGTTAAGTTAATAACAGATTATGGGCTTGATTCCAAGCAAACCAAGCTTCGACTAACTGGATACTTGAGCAAGGCCCTTAGCCTCAATTGCCCTGTTGTATCATATAATAAAATATAAGTCATTCTGGTTAAGGGTGTTTTCTGTTTTTGCAATCCTTTGCAAAACTTTTTTTAATTAAATTATTAATTATTGGATGTTTTCAATATACTTTTTATGTAAATCTAACCTTAAAAGTGATTTCTAGGTATCAGACATTGCAAAAATAAGCTGATTAAAGGCTGACCGTGGCCTCACCTGCCAAAGAGAAGGGGGCCTCAGGGTCTCATGCTTTAAGTAAATGGCAGCCTGACTGACACACACATATGTTGAATGAAATAGGAAATTCAGATTAAAGTATACATTCTCTACAGGACATTAAATAAAGTAATATTTTTTAAGCTGATTATCCACCTAAGGGTTAGACCCTCTAAGCAGCATTACAGCAACCTGCCTATAACACAAGCAATTGCTCTGGGGAGGAAAGAGGCAGCACTATCACCCAAGCATAAGTATTATTAATGGCTGGATGAAGTTGGAAAGAGGCATACACGCTCTTAATTAGACCAGTGTGCTCTATCAGTGGCTGGACCGAGTGCTTCTGCTGATTGCTGTGAGCAGGTGGCAGTTCTAAGCCAGCCTGTCCATTTTCATCAGGTCCTGGCACACTGATCACATGGCTTTCTACAAACTGCTTCCACACCACCATTAGCAACAGACTTGTTACCCACAATTCTGCCCACATTATGTCACCTAGCAACACAGCCCGTTTACAACCTCTCCTTTTGGTATTGTCACTATATAT
>JAOTRA010000029.1:13096436-13113565 GCA_026260255.1 Pseudolaguvia tuberculata
TGTGTGTGTGTGTGTGTGTGTGTGTGTGTGTGTGTGTGTGTGTGTGTGTGTGTGTGTGTGTGTGTGGTTGTTCGTCTGTGCTGGATAGGCTCCAGCAGATATATTAAACAATTACATTGACGCCTACATAATAATAGATAGGCTCCGGCAGGTCCCTGTGACCCCGAATTAAGGAATAAGCAGGTTAGGAGATGAACTAATGAATAATTGTGAACTTATTTGGTGTACGTTATTATTGAGTTATTAGTGCCATTGTTCTGCGCAAGAGTTTTTTGCGCCCTCTTGTGATCAGCGTGCGCTCCTACATTTATACATTAAGCAAAAATATTTTGGCAGTTTACAAAATTCATAGCTGCAATGACTAAATAATAAAGTAAATAAAATATATTAGAGTTAACTCCACTTTATATATTTTGATCAATATTTATGTTATAATTTCTTTTTGCAATTTATTTTCTCGACTGTTGGTGTGTGAATGAGGGGGTGAATATCTACAATCTCGCAGAGGGTACTACCAGATCCTAAATTGGTGCCAGATTGATTTCATTTCCAAAATACAATTATTCAATTAATTAATTTATCTTCTAACTCACTTATACCCTAATTAGGGATCATGTGGGTCTGCTGAAGCCTATCCCAGCTCACATAGGGCGAGAGGCAAGGGTACACCCTTGACAGTTCACACACAGACAAATAACCACACACAGTTGCTGATACTAAATTGCCCATAGCCGTGAGGGTGGCTATGGGCAATTTAGCATCAGCATTCGACCTAATGTACATGTTTTTGGAAGGAAAAACCCACGCAAGTGCACAGAAAACATGCAAACTTCCAGGAATCAAACCCAGGACCTTCTAACCACTATCCACAGCGCCACCCGCAATACACAATTACATTAAGCAAATGTATTACACCCTTATCCAAAGTGACTTACATTTACACAACCTTACACAACAGGGATTAGTGTCTTTGCTTGGGAGTTCAGCAGTGGTAGACCAACACCTTAACTTGAACCACTGAGCTACCACCTCCACATCTTAACTACCAACATTGCTGATGCTTCACACACGATGGGTCATAATGTTAATCTTAAAAAGAATACAGCATCAGGACATCATCTTGGCAGAAGCTAAACATTCTGTCCAAACTGAACTGTCTCTCTCACACTATTTATTCTGTTTATACATACATCTCATTATTCTTTCACTTCTAAAGTCTGTCATTTTAACCTAAACTATTTTAAGCTTAAAGTATCTGCTGATCATTCAGTTTAGTTTTCTTTGGCTACGATATTAAGGTATCTACATTTGCAGCAATGTGTTGTTTTAACAAAGAAAAAAAATGTCCTGAACTTACATCTTCTTTGTCCTTAGGCTGCTCCCGTTCGGGGTTGCCACAGCGGATCTGTGATCCGCACATTCGACTTGGCGGTTTTTTACGCTGGATGCCCTTCCTAACGCAACCCTCCCATTTCTCCGGGCTTGGGACCAGAACTTACATCTGAAGGAGATTATTTGTACCTTTGAGTGAAAGAATTAACTGCCCCAGAGGGCCTTAAATGATTTGCACAAGAAAAGTTTAAAAACAGTAGAGACACCCCCAGAGGACTATGAATGTTTCTCTAATGAACTACAGTTCAACTATTTATTTTTTTCTAGATCCCTCCTGGTATCTTCTCTTTCTGAGGACATTTATGTTTTAAGGCTCAGGTATTAGCCACTTATCTTTCTGCCCCTAATTTAACACCACAGGGACTGGAAGAGGTGAAATGTGCAAATACTTTCAACAAACAAGAAAAGCTTAATCAGCAGATCATGGAACCCATACCCCCCCCCCAGATCTGTATAAATATTGGATTTGCATAGAAGTAGCAAGGACTAAGCTTCAGAAATGCATCTGATCTTTTAAATGAAAGGTGAATTTAATGCAGAGCTATATTATAACATGTGCACAAGTGAAAGCACTATGAACTATTTAATGCAAAATTCATTCATTCATTCATTCATTCATTCATTCATTCATTCATTCATCTTATTCCCTAATTCGTTGTCACGAAGGTCTGCTGGAGCTTATCCATATAGGGCGAGAGGCAGGTGTACGCCCTGGACAGGTCGCCAGTCCATCGCAGGGCAGGGAATTTTGTATAGTATTGCTGTGATTTGCGTTTTGCATTTGCAAGTTTGTGCGTAATTAAGTGGTTATTTTTCCCAAAAGCCCCGGATGGTATAAGCTCATCACCATCATCAGCATCGTGCATTTATACAAATATATCATTCTAAAGTTTTTATAATCTTTATTAATAAATTAATTTGATTAACAAAACCGTCCTGCCATGTACCCCTGCTTGTCGCCCGCTGGAACAGACTCCAGCAGACCCCCTTGACCCCGAATTACGGAATAAGAGGGTTAGAAAATAAATGAATGCATGAATAATTAAACAAAACCCACACAGGCGCAAGATGGTTAATTAAACATCAGGACAGTGTAAAAAAAAGGATAAAGGAACTGAGATAACCAGCCATTCGAGGGTCTCTGGTACGTGCGGCTTCACCGCAGGTGGATGACGTCACGCGAGTTTAAAACGGGATCGCGCGCTTGAGCTTAACGTGTGGAAGCAAACAGCGGCGTACTGCTGTTGGGTTGTGCGCAGCCTCCTCCACACTATTCTCCACTATGCTCTGCTCCTGCAAGCCTCTGTCTCCCACTACCCCCGGTTCGATTAAAAACAACTGAAAGGTTTGTTTTCTTTGTTCTTAAAGAACAGTGAACTGAAGTGTATACAAGAAAGCGGAGACTAAAATTTTACGCACGACGCCCGCGGATGGGCGGACGGTAAACGGCGGCTTGGAAAACAGGGACAAGCCGTGAAGGTAGGCGACATTTTTCCCCCTTCAGATTAATTAAGTGAATGCTTGTTTTATTAGTGGTTTTATTACTATAAAGCACTATTGAAATAGCAAAGTGGACTTTTGGCACGGTTAAACTGCGCCTGGGCTGCGCTCAGCTCTCCGGGAGTTTAAAAGGCTTCACGACGCTGTCAGGCACATGTGGGGAATGAAGCTTAGTATAAATGATTCCTTAAATAATAGAACACATGATTTTTAATATAAATAGACTAGTGTAAATAATGATATCATTTACACACTAAATCTTCGTGGCATGTTTTTGAATGCTGTTCCGTGTCTTTATATTCCTGCGGCGTAGAGCTCACTGCTGCACACCTACATCACTGAAGTAATAGCACACCTATAGCTACATTCGAACACTTCTTACAATACGCACTATTATTTCCTTCGTTAAAGACATTTGATAAATGTGTTTTCGCACAATTTGTGTTTGTGATAACATTTTTGGACTGGTGATTTTGCCCACCCGCGGTTATATCGATCTTGACTTCGCTATTGAAGAGTTGCTGTAAATTACCAGGCAATAAAAGCGTGTGTTGCTCACAGCACAGATGTTTTTTCTAATTGACTTTATGCACCAGGTCTATTAAAGTGCTTTAGCCGGTGATAAATAACAGTGTTAATGCCGGGTTAGGCTATACCCTTACCATCATTATGGCCCCATTCCAACTTTCTTTTATATTTATTCACCTTCACAGATCACCACAGCTTTTAATGTAGACTTAGCTAATACTGTATTCTTAATATTTGATGCTGTTGATACAGACTGATACATCTTAATTTTTTAAGGTTTATGAACTAGAGAGGCTTTTCATTGTCTAATATATGAGCAGCACTCCAAAAATATGTGCGAACGCCACTATCCTATTTATTTCTGCTTGTTGTGTTTGTTTACGACTTTATTGACTTGTTAAATAAATGCAGTTGAGGTTTGTGGCCACTAGATGGCTCTGTTGAGCAAAGCAGTGTGTCAGCTTTGTTTTTTTTTTCTCTGCTGTTTTTTCCCCTCATCATTCAAAACCCAGTAATTGACGTTTTATTTAACATATTGTCATTTAATTTTATATTCTATTTGGATTGTATCAATAAAAAATGTAATCACTAATTGCACAGTAATTAAAGTTGGCTGACTTTGTATTTATAGTGGTGATATTTTTTGTGACTGTAAATAGGAATTGTTAAAAATAAATATTATTGTGTGATGAAGGTAGATACTCATTATGTAAACACAGTATTTTTATTCAATACTTTTTATGTTTGTTGCATATTTTATCCAGCAATAGAAGTTACCGTAATGTTCTGTATATGTATACTTAATATATACATTTCCACACTTTAAATTCAAGACAATTTTCGGACAAAATCATAATAATCTTATCATTTTATTATTGCATGATTTTATTAATACATTGACAAATATTATTTCTCTAGATCATCTAGTAACATTATTCAAACATGGGTGGAATTTTTTATGGACAATGTGATGCGAACCTTAAAACATGTTCAATTATCTTAACATAATTTTATAATATAGATGATATTGTTTGCTTGATGAAATATCACTACCCAATCCTTGTCTTGGGTAACTATTAAGTTTAGTTTTTCCCTACTGATTCCTTACTGATTATACATTGTGAAGATTTGTCTCACATTAGGTAGCAGCTAGAAAACAATCAGTCTAAAGTCATAACTGTACTGTGGCAATACAGTAATGCAGCTTCTGTTTACAGACTAGTGCTTTTCTGATAATTAAACAGCCCATTTTCTGTAAATATGCTCATTTTTCTGCCTGATTTTTGATCTTTTTAAGATATGATTAAGCAGCCTATTGGTGTTAGTGGGTTTTTTTTTACTTTATTGGACTAAATTTTTTTATATTTTCGATTATTATGTTTCACACTGCATGCCCCATACCGTTAAATACAAATTTGCTTCTTTCATTATTATCTTAAATACTTTTAGTTTTATATGCATTTGATTTATACTGTGTATAAGTCGAATGTTGCTTAGCTTTGAATAGCGAGGCCTGATTTAAAACCTGATAAATATAACCTTGAATATGTTGTTAGACCAGTGTGTGTGTGTGTGTGTGTGTGTGTGTGTGTGTGTGTGTGTGTGTGTGTGTGTGTGTGTGCGTGCATTTGTATGTGTGGGTGCATGGGCAGACCCTAAACAATAAAATTGAGTGAGTATTCACCTTTGCTCAGCAGAGTATTAAACCTGATTCGGTTTGACAGCACTTAATGAGAGAGAAGCAAGGGTGTTTCTTCTCCTCTCTTTTTTTCCTTCATCATTTCCCTCGTTTGAGCCATGTGATGATTCCAAGGGCAAATGTTGATTTCAAGCCTTTTCAGGCTTTGCCAGTGGATGTGATGTTTCTAGTTTACACTCTAGTAAACCCTTTCAGTTGGAAATCCCGATGCTTGGCTCAATCAATACACTTAATTAGTGTTGATTAATGAAGGCGCATTGGTTGCGCAGTGCTGACAGTTGTTTGAATTCCCAAGGACAAACGTATTGGCATGCGGCATGGTGCCGCTTTGCCAGACATGTTAAGTATCCCGCCGGATTTGAATGTATTAGTTGCTATTACAGATCTAAAGATCAGTTACATTATTAAAGTATACATATAAATTTAGCACAAGAAAATTAGTTTAAAAACAAAAAAAATTATTTGCATCTTGTGCCTGTATCCCCAGACAGAACTAATAAACATTCTTCCTTTGTTGCAATAAATAGATAATTATTCCTATAATGTATTAAATGGTAATGTCGTGAGATGCTTATAGTTGTATGTAATCTACTTGTGTGTGTGTGTGTGTGTGTGTGTGTGTGTGTGTGTGTGTGTGTGTTGTGAGTGTGCGTGCGTGCGTGTGTGTCTGTGACTTTGGGGGTTTATAAGTGCTTTTAATACAATATCCAAATTGCAAAAATGTTGTTTTTGATTTCTGGTCTTTCTAAATGCTGTCAATAACCAGTGCATTTAGATTCATCAGATAGCTTATTTTAGATTAACTGTAACCTTTGATCTAGGAAAGCCTGATTATTGAATGAAATGCTTTTAAAACACCAGTAATGAGACACAGGAAGGATGTGATAGAGCACTTAGAACAAACATGAAGAATCAAGGGGCTCAGTGTTTTGCTAATGAGGGCAGAAATTAAATCTGTTTTGCTGCTTAGTTGCTTTAGAGTTTTTTCCAACGATTTCTGTACATAGCATTGGTAGGTGGTGCTGGTGCATTTTGTACCTGGGCTATCATTGGAGACATGACTGAGCTGACTGAATCACTACTTAATACCACAACTATCACGTCTAAATATACCACAACCATGATCAAGTCACGATTACAGAAGCCATCAATACAGTACCTCGTGTGTTATATTGATAGAGATATATAGGTGACAGACAGAGAGAAAATTTACATATTGACGAGGTAAGAAAAAGCAAGAAACACGATTAAGACTGCAAACCTATACACTACAAGCGCAAATATACCACATCCATCATCTGGTGCAGTTCAGAATCAATATTTATTTAATAACATCCCAAAAATCATAAAAAATGTAATAATACATTTTAAAGTCAGCATTACCAGTGAGTGGCACTAGTCGGGAAGTGGTGAATAAACTTTCATCACAATGTCTAACTTTTCCGGAAAATAAAACGTGTGTGTGTGTGTGTGTGTTCGTCACATGTGTGGCCCTGCAATGGACTGGTGACCCGTCCTGAGTGTACCCCTGCCTTTCTTATTCTGAATGCCTTGGCAGATTACATTAACATGGCTGCACATACATACACATACTGGAAGCAACAACAACAAAAATAAAAACAAAAACACTACAAAATAAAGAGAATAAATGTTTGGGAATAAATGTAATATTACAGTTTAGGTTGTAATTGTAGGTCAGTGCTTCTGGTAGTGTTTAGTGTTTAGGCCAGTAGAGAATACATTGCTGGCCTTAACTGAAAGCCACTGGTACATAGCAAATCCTTTCTGTAGATTAACTTAAAAAACACAGCCTTCTCTATTATCAATTTGTTATGAAGGTGTTAAATCATGCAGAATTGTTTCTGACTCAGACATTTCAGATATAAACATCTATCTATCCATCTATCTGTCTGTCTTTATTTATTTTTTTAAATAAAATAAAAGTATGTAAAGTTAATCCATTGAAACTTTTCATAGGCTGATAGGCTTTATTTAATAAGTGAATTAAATGCTTTATGCTTTATATGAAAGGATGCTAAAGTCTGAGTGAAGGATTGTTGTCTTTTCTAAAATCAATTACTGCAATGGAATGGTGTAATCTCATGTCAGCAAACTGATGGATGAAACCTGATACACAAGGCAATCACTGCTTTTTTCTGAAGATTGTGTAGACACTTTTTCTCTTGTAAGATTCAAAGAAAACCATTTTGTGGGGTTAAACACCTCCATCAATTTATTTTAAGCACTTTGAAATTTATTATGACAATTATGAAAACGTATCCTGTCCTTCAAAGCCATGACCTTTATCCTGTAAAGAAAATCTTATTGACAGATTTAAATTTAGTAACGTTTACTTAACGAAAATGACGTACCACCCTGAAGAACTACATTAGGTTAATGTTAACTAAATAAATTAAAGCGAAAAAATGAACAGTAAATATATGTACACTGAAATACACTGAAAAATATGGCACAGTCTCTCTCTTGATAGATGCTCCTTTATCATTTTTTGTTATTAAAGCGTAAAGAATCGAACCATATAGAATTTCTTCACTTATTATAATTAAAAACAGAATATGTGGGCTTTTAAATGCCAGACTCTCAATAGTCAACCCCTCAAACTTTATAAAAGCAAGGACGGTTCATGTTTTTCCATTCACTGAAATATACAGGTTTGAAATAAAGAAATGAATATGTGGAAAAAAACGTTCAGTCCTTTGTTTTCTAATATTTCCAAAAATAATGAGGTCAAAAATAAAAAAAATAATGAGGTCAAAAATAAAAAGGTATTTCTTGTTGCCCGTCTTCCATTAATTGTGTAGTCTTTGTAGGGTACATGAGTTTTACCGTTTGGAAAAACAGTTTTACACTTTGTAAAAGCAACATAGATGGTATATATATTTCACTGTGAAAAACTTTCAAAAAGAATGAAAAGATTCATTGCCACAATTATTGGGAACATTATGGAAGCTGTAAAAGAAAAACACAAAATAAAAGTTAGTTATATTATTTATCGCAGTCTTGTGCTTGAAGCTGTTCACATAACATTCATTCATTCATTCATTCATTCGTTCATTCATTCATCTTCTTATTCCCTAATTCGGGGTCACGGGGGTCTGCTGGCGCCTATCCCAGCACACATAGGGTGAGAGGCGGGGGTACACCCTGGGCAGGTTTCCAGTCCATCTCAGGGCAACACATAGACAAACAACCTTTCACACACACATTCACTCCTATGGACAATTTACAATCACCAATCCACCCAAACTGGAGCACCCGGAGGAAACCCACGCAAGTGCAGGGAGAACATGCAAACTCTGCACAGAAAGATCCCCAGCCCGGGAATTGAACCCAGGACTTTCTTGATTCACATAACAATGAAGTGGATTCTGTTAACCGTTCACACTGCAGTCACATTGCAAATCTATACCACATATGGAAATGACACAAATCAGAATGGAAAAGATTCCAGATTCCATGTGGTTTATGCTATTTACAAGCATAGAAATACTCATTAGCAGTAAGCTTAGAAAGCTAAATTAAAATTTACATAGAAAAAACAGAGATGAGCCACAAATGTTCTCTAACAAACATTAAAATAAAGTAATGAAAAACAAGCGAATAGAATATACAATATGAATAATAACTTACATATTAATCCATTCATTCATCCATAATTCGGGCGAGAGTAGGGGGGACACCCTGGACGTGTCGCCAGTCCATCGCAGGGCAACACACAGACAAACAGCCATTCACACACACATTCACTCCTATGGACAATTTAGAATCACTAATAAACCTAATCTGCATATTTTTTGGACTGTGGGAGGAAAACATGCAAAATCGAACCCGGGACGTTCTTTTTGTGAGGCGACCGTGCTAACCATGCAACCTATGCAACCGCGCCGCCATGATAGTAACAGAGAATGAATTCTGAATTCCTATAAAACATAATGGCTGCCAGTTTACAGAGAAATGCATCCAATATAACTGCTGGAACTTTTAAAATGCCGCAACACAATGATTCTAAATATACTGCCAACAAATCAGACTTAATCTGTACACAAAATGGAAGATACCAGAAGAAGAATGTAACAATTTGTTGACTGACTTGATACTATTATTCCAAGCAAGATAAATGCCAATGGGTGGGTATTTAATTTACTTTCAAATGATCAGTTCTTGTAATTTAGTTTACCTACAAATTGGGTGCTCCGAGTTGTTTATCACATTTAGGTAAAAACATCAGACACCAGAAGTTATGTATTATTTAAATCCCAAATTTCTTCTATACCTAATAGTTAAAATAGAATCATTTCCTTTGCTATTCCAACACTTAAAAAAACTGCATAGTAGATATAGTAGATTGACCTTCAACTTTCCTTCACACACAGAGTAAGTGATCCGTTTTCAGCTTCTGCACCGCTAGTGGGTGACAGCTCACCCAGCATGAAAAAAAGCAAGTCACTCAGGATATCTAATGGTAGAGGTGTATGTCGGAGAACCTCGGAGAACTCAACAAAGTTCTGGAAGTGGGCACACTTTACTTTCATGTGGTATATTCAGTTATATCAACTTATTGTTCCATCCTGGGAAAGGGCAAATAGTTTGAACAAAATAACTGGGTTTAAAAAAAACACAGTTATTTAAAAAAAAAAACTCTTGGAGAAAGATGATATGAATATTTAAATTATCTATATAAACTTATCATCAGCAGAGGGATGAAAAGTTGTGTTGAGTTGTGTTGTAATGTGGATGCAGACTTGCTGCTGTGGAAGCGAGAAAGAGGGGGAGAAAGACATACACGGAGATATATAAAAGTGAGACACGTTATCACATAGTAACCTACTGTGAATGTGCATGCAAAATCTCTCCCTCCACAGCTAGTGAGCTATGGTTTTATTATTACCTGCTGAGGCTACATGCCGAGGAGGCTTAATGCAATCATTGCGCTACAGCTGTAAGTGCTTGGGGCTAGCTCCACCCCTTGCGGTCTAAAATTATTTTTCTACAGCCTTGGATAGCTGCCCATGGTGTTTAACTGCCTCTTGGGGGGCAGTGGCACTCATTTATCTGTCTATATCTTGACCTTCTTCTATGAATAATGAGAATCTTTAAAACTAATTACTTAAATAACTGTTAGAGATGGAAAAAAAGCAACTTGAAATAATAACTTTGTGGTAGATAGACAGCAAGAAGCATCTTTTACATAGTTTGAGTTTGTTCATGCAATTTTCCAATAAACAAATTGAAATTTGTTACCTGCGATTATGTGTGATTCTCAAAAAAATTGTACACATTTGACCTCCAATTACCTGTAGCAGTAACAAATAGGTGCGTTAGGAAGGGCATCCAGCATAAAATACGCCAAGCCGAATGTGCGGATCACGGGGGTCGTTCCCTGTGGCGACCTCTACACGGGAGCAGCCAAACTGGAAAAAAATGTTGGCTTTCCTATGAAACATACAACTCTCTCAACTCGTACTATTTTTAGCAGTGTGCGGAAATAACCAGTTCTATGTAACAGAACTTGAGGATGCAATAGCAAATATTTTGAGTATGTATACTAATCTATATTGACAACAAAATGTGCATTTATGTCATTTAACAGATGGTCTTATTTATAACAATGTTAAAAAAATCTTTGAATCTCAATATTGAACAGCTCAACAGTTCTCAGATCTCAAAGTGTAACAACCCACAAAACTGTTGAAAAGAGCAGTATAGATAAAGAGCAACACAGAAAATGTTTTTGTGAAAAAATAGAATTTTAACGTGCTAGTTGTTTCAGAAAAATATGGATCTTCATTCGTCTCCTGAAGGTCAGTGAGATGTGTTGATGTCAGAACAGTAAAAGTCAGAATTGTGTAACCAATTATATGCTGCTTTTGGATATGAGGGTGCATGGTGCAAAATATACTGCTTTAAAAAATAAAGTGTAAAAAATGTAAGTGTTATTAAATTCAATTCAATTCAATTTTCTTTGAGGCAATGAGTGAAAACAGTCATTGCCTCAAAGCAGCTTTACAGAATGAATAATAAACCTGATAGTCTGTCCCTGATGAGCAAGTCAGGGGTGACGGTGTCAAGGAAAAACTCCCTAGAATGGGATTAGGAAGAAACTTTGAGAGGAACCAGACTCAACAGGGAACATTTGGGTTGAACAGAAATTATTGTATGAGTGTGTATGTGTGCGTGTGTGTGTAAATGGCTGGAAATGGGGTGATGTCCGAAGTCATCGTGGGAATGTGTTAAACAACACAATGTAACTCCAAGTCAATCACACTTCTGTGAAATCAAACTGGCAACTTAGGAAGCAACAATGTTTGACAATCATTTGACTAAAATTTTATGTGTTATGCAAATGGAATAGACTACAGGTGGAAATTATAGGCAATCAGCTAGACACCCCCATTGAAGGAGTGGTTCAGCAAGTGGTGACCACAGACCACTTCTAACTTCCAATGCTTTCTGGCCGATTGGTCAATTTTGAATGCTGGCGGTGCTTTCACTGTAGTGGTTGCATGAGACTATAACTCACACAAGTGGCTCAGATAGTGCAACTCAGGAAATAAGCCAGTACTTCAGGCGATGTGGAGGAGGCCAAAGGAAGGCGGTAGGACCGCTACCTCCACCTTTGTGCAAGGAGGAATAGGAGGAGCACTGCCAGGGGCCTGCAAAATAATGCATAATAATGGGCATTTGTCTGCTCAATTGGTCAGAAACAGACTCCATGAAGTTGGTATTAGGGCCAAACTTTCACAGGTGGGGTTTGTGCTTACAGCACAACACAATGCAGGATGTTTGGCATTTGCCAGAGTACACCAAGATTGGACACTGGCACCTTGAATCTGCGTATTTATACAGTATTTTGTTTATAATGGTGTGTGTGTTTAGAATTTGGTTTCAGACCAGTCACTGGGTATTAATGAGTATGATAGCCTCTTGAAAGAACCTGCTACACAGTTTGGCTGTGAGGCCCAAAATACTTTGAAACTTTTAGCCAGACAGCAAAACAGTAAGAAGTTTGTATGTATGAGTGTGTATGTATGTATGAGTGTGTATGTATGGGCTCAATCTCAATGCTGGTGCTTTGCAAATGCAGCTTGTGGTGTAAATGTTTGTGATGGAGGGATTTCAATGATCTTCTCAGCTGTTCTGACTGTCATCTACAGGGTCTTAGCCATCCAAACAGGTTCAATTTCCAAGCCAGGCAGTGCTGTATCTGCTTAGAAGATGAGAAGAGATGCTACTGATATTTCTTGAATAAGGAGCTGGTGTTGAGAGATCAGGTGTAAGGGGTAAACGGAGATCTGATCCGTGTTGCAGGTGACACGTATTTATTAAATCAAAAGACGACACAAAACGAAACCAACACAAGGGTAAACTTCAACCGAACTTAAATGAAACAGAACACGAGCTTACTCTGAAGTGATCACTGGAAAATACACTAAGCAACACTTAATAATAGTTAATAATCTGCACACAGAGGTACATCACCTCAAATAATGCCTCATTGCCCTGGCAACCAAATCCGGTAAATTGATGACGCTCAACAAGGGGGAGAGGCTAAGATCAGTTCCTTACACAACCCCCCCTCTAAAGGACGCCTACTGGCGTCTCCTAGGGCAACGACCTAGGAAACAGGCAAAAGTAAAGTAATATAGTAAATATAGTATAATAAGTATAATAAAGTAAAATGCCATCAAAACCAAATATACAAAACAAACAGTATGTAGGCCTGGACTACATACACAGAGTGCAGGCAGGCCTGGAGAAACGCACAGAGCGCATTCGGGCCTGGAGAAACGCACAGAGCGCTAGTGCGCACGGCGGGAACAGCGCAGAGAGCGCACGCAGGAACAGACAGGAGAGCGAGCACAGGAACAGGAACAGCGCAAAGAGCGCACGCAGGAACAGACAGGAGAGCGAGCACAGGAACAGAGACAGACAGCGTGCACAGGAACAGACAGAGAGCGCGCACAGGAACAGAGACAGAGAGCATGCACAGGAACAGAGACATTGAGCACACACAAGAACAGAGACAGCGTGCGCACAGAACAAACAGGAAAGAGGAAAGACCAGATAAGAGGAAGATGGAGTAGCGTAGGAATGGTAACAGAAGCGAACAGCATCTTGGAGCCAGAAAACAAGACAGTGAAAGAAACAAAAACAGACACAGAAACAGGAACAAAACAGGGGCATAGACATGGGGTGGAATTGGGACAGGTAGGTAGAAGAACAGGTACAAAGGTCAAACCAGAAGAGGAGACAGGAGAGTGGCTGAATGGAACAGAGAGAGAGAGAGAGAGAGAGAGAGAGAGAGAGAGAGAGAGAGAGAGAGAGAGAGAGAGAGAGAGAAGCAAGCAGAAAAAACAACAGACTGAACAGCAATAGTGAAGGGAATGGATACAGACAAACACCAAAAGGAACTGAGGCAAAGACAGACTGGAGCAGGGAGACAGGTGGCACAGGTGGACAGAGATGATCAGGCACCAGGTAGCAACTGAACTGGGAAAGCAAACAAGACAAAGAAAAGGCCAGAGAGCAAAATGGTACACAGAAAAAGCACAGAATGGTAGCATGATAACGGAAATGGAGCAACGACACCAGGAACAGCAGATATGTCCAGAGACAGACTGGGGCAGGGAGACAGGCAGCACAGGTAGACAGAGAAGGTCGGACAACTGAACAGGGAAAACAGACGAAACAAAGAAAAGGCCAGAGAACGCAACAAGGACATAAAACCCAATAACCAACACAAAACGTAGATGGAGAAGGAACCACAGTGGACAGAGACAGAAAGAGAAGCATGAACTGGACAGGTGTACAGACAGGGCCGATCATGGCAGAGACACACTGTAGCTAAACTTGGAAATAAGTGAACGAGAACATAAACCAACAGAAATACCAATCGACCGGAATGAACAGGGTGAATAGAACAAAGAACACCAAAACTAAGAGGAAACGAGAAAGTAAAAGAAACCAGATTAGAGACGGACACTGCAGTGAAAGGTACAAAAACCAGGAGTGGAAACAGGAATAAAAATTGAGGCAGGGAACGAGAGAATATGAAATTACAAAATAGGGACAGTAAATGAACAGAAATGAAGGTAAACTAGAGTGTGCAGGCCGATGGGAACTGAGACAGGCGGAACTAGGAGAAATAGACACAAATCAAATAGACACCAGAGAGAACACAACCAGTTGAGGAAACAAAAAGACTTCACTAGAACCAGACCCAGAGACAAAATGGAGAACAAAACTGGAATGCAAATATGTAGCTAGACGGAAATAGTTAGGGACAGAAGGAAGAGCAGGTAGACAGACAGAACAGGCTAGAGCAGAGATCAATGGCTGTAGAACTAACCTGGAGCCTGGAGAATGCCAAATTACAATAAATTAACAAAGACAATGACAGGAAGAGGCAAACAGGACAACAGTAACCGAGGTAGAAAAACATCTAGGAACACAGTGTAAACAGAACTATGGCAAGGAAAGCATAAACCAACAAAAACAATGACATACCAGGACGAACAGGGCACAGAGAATCGAGACCAGCAAAACAGACATAAACAGAAACATCAACAGGTGGTCCAGTACCATGCACATCATACAGTCGAGTTTCTGTTGGGCATAATGAAAAATTAAAGTCTGCTTCCTCTAACTGTACAACAGCCGTAAAATGCCAGCAAGGCGAAGTAGAAGGCGCCCCGGGTGGTGCTGGTGAAGCAGTTGCCGCAGAAGACACCGCAGGCGAGGCAGAAGGTGCTGAAGAAACCTCAGATGAAACTTGACCATCCTGGGACCTCGCTGACTGAGAGTGGCCCCTTGAAGGTCTGGGCAACCCTGCTCTCCTAATCTCCAATCACCTGAGAACTCAGGCGGGGTTGCGGTGCAGGGACAGCCTCAAACTCCTTGACAGGACCACTGTAATACTCTGCACTGATGTAATCCTCAAGATAACTGGACCCACACAACCTCTTAGCCTTCACCAGGTAGTGTGCTTCTACCGTTTTGTGGGTGAAGACTGCGAGAGATCAGTGCGGAGACCCGGTTTCAGGTCCCAGGTGGCAGCTACCGCACATAAAGCGCTGTCGCACAATTGCATAAACATGAAATCGCACTTTGAGTGATCAGTGGGAAAATCATGCCTATGTGCGTTAATATACGCTCCACACTCCCAAGTGAATTGAACGCACCTCACCGGATCGCCATTGAAATTGAAGGGAAACACTGGGTGCAGCTCCGGTGATGGCGTGGGAGACACGTGCTCTAGTGCGTCCATGCGAAGCTTGTGGATCTCTTGTTCCTGAAGAGATCCACAGCCGCCGCAGTGTCCGGAAAAATTGTTAAAACCTGCATGTGTCCCGCTGGATCATTTGTAAGCGGTTTATTATGTTACGGGACATCGGATCCATCTTGCAGGCGACACGTATATATTAAATCGAAAACTAACACAAAACGAAACCAACACACTGGTAAAATTAAACCGAACTTACAATACAAGAGCTTACTTTGAAGCGATCACGAGAAATATACAATTAGAAACACTTAATAATAGTTAATAATCTGCGATGCGCACACCAGCGCGTCGCCTTAAAAAATGCTTCATCCCCCTGGCAACCAAATACAGAACGATGACGATAAACAAGGGGGAGGGGACAAGATCAATTCCTTACACCAGATCATCATAGAATTTGGGGCTTTCTTGGAGGAGCTACCAATGGACAGTGGAGACTGGTCACGCCAAGTTTTAAGCGATTGTTAGCTTTACACAGGATCCTTAAATTCTGCTTGTCAGATAATGCATTGTCTTTGCTGACAAGACCCAGCATGATCATTTAATCAGTGAGCTTGATGTCATTCATTCATTCATTCATTCATTCATTCATTCATTCATCTTTTTACCCGCTTACTCCCGAATCCGGGGTCACAGGGGTCTGCTGCGCCTATCCCAGCACACATAGGGCGAGAGGAGGGGTACACCCTGGATGGGTCGCCAGTCCATTTCAGGGCAACACATAGACAAACAACCATTCCCACACACATTCACTCCTATGGACAATTTACAATCACCAATCCACCTAATCTGCGTGTTCCGGAAACCGGAGCACCCGGAGGAAACCCACGCAAGCGCGGGGAGAACACGCAAACTATGCACAGAAAGATCCCGACCTGGGATTTGAACCCGGGACCTTCTTGTTGTGAGGCGACCGTGCTAACCACTACACCACTGCGCCCCGCTCTTGATGTTATTTAAGTTCTTTATTCTTATAAAAATGTAAATTATTTTAATTATAATTAAACAATTGACAATCTCCTTACACCCTGGACAGGTCGCCAGTCTATCGCAGGGCACTCATAGACAAGTAACCACTTACACACACACAGGCAATTTAGTATCACCAATCAACATAATGTAAATGTCTTGTAGAACATGTTATTTGAACCTAGGACCTTGTTGCTGTTAGGCGACCATGCTAACCACTATGCCGCCGCGATGCCTAAACAATTTATAAGATTAAGTATACTATGACTCCCATATAACTCTTCCCTCACCTTGTTTTGGAGACAAGGTGAGGGAAGCTAGCTTGAGATGGTTTGGATATGTGCAGAGGAGGGACATGCAGTATATTGGTAGAAGAGTGCTGAGCATAGAGGTACCTGAAGGAGGAAAAGAGGAAGTGTAGAAAAGAGTGATCCGCTGTGGCGAAACCTAACGGGAGCAGCCGAAAGGGGAGGAAGAAATAATGGCAATCTTTCTGTTCAGTGAAATGCAATATCTAAATAAAATACTAAGTAAGTAAATAAATAATACATATACATAATTATAATAAACCCTTTAACCCGCTTCTCCCCTAATTTGGGGCCATGAGGGTCGGCTGGAGCCTATCTCACAAAGAGTGAAAGGCAGGAGCACACCAGGTCGCCGGTCACACACACACACACACACACACACACACACACACACACACACACACACACACACACACACACACACACACAC